>RYFJ01002661.1:0-92932 GCA_003991445.1 Oryza meyeriana var. granulata | reverse complement strand
CTATAATGCTCGCCGCAACCACGACCAAAACTACTCCAGCCCATATGATATGAGGATGACAAGTGCCCAGCAGAACCTACAATACCAAGGAATCAGTACAAGGGTCTGAAAAACAACGTAATTTGCCCCCTTAGCTAACCATCCACAAGACACCACCACCCCCACCACTGACATAACCCACAGCTATCCTACCCATCCAAACCTCAATTTGCAGGCATACTCAGTAATAAAGCCATGCTCCAACAAACCTTAGCAAGCCCCCAACCTCCACAAATGGAAGGCTAAACTCACGGAGTCACCAATTCCCGCCCCCGGAATTCTCCAAACCACTGAGCCAATAGAAGCTGATGATTGCTTAAGACGTTAGAACGGAAGCTAAACCTGATACAGTCACTCCCATCGAGAAAAGACTTTCAGACCACCAACGAAGGAAGGACCTGCCCAGATTAGGTGGATAACACTGCGCCCATAGATCCCGACCATCACATATGATTGCATTCGCAACACCTTCGAACAACCACTGCCCGAAAGCATTACGACATGAAGAGATGAGTTTCAGAATCAACAGCCTTAACATAACTATACTTGAGCCTTCAATAAAGCTGGCCGTACCTACAGAAAGGAACACGATAAAAAAAAGATCCGACGCTTCCTTGAAAAGGAATGAACTGGAATAAGGATTCACCTTTAAGTCACGATTCCCCACATCCAGCAGATGATTAACACCTGATGTAGAAACACTCGCAAGAAGCCAACACATTGAAAAGAAAGATACTCATTCCGATTTAAACCCTCGTAGAGCAACGACCAAGAATGATCACCAACCCAGTACGTCCGCGGTCCCACAACAGCCGACCCACTGAGCCCCGGCCCACCGATGCCACAAACAACTCGACCAAGAGTTTCACTTCAGGCTCCAGGAAGTAAACCCTCCCCAACATACCCAGCAAGGAAACCCGCCAATCTTACGGAATAAGGCTATGCCGTCATCACTATGGCCATTATGCCAAGACTTCCCCAAACAAAGGCACTCACCAGACGATCAACATTAGACTCCAGAGCACTGGCACCTGCACAGAGTGCTCACAGTCAGCGGCAACTCTCGACAACTCCGACCTTTGAAACCGAGTGACCACATCCAGCATAAACAGCTCAGAACCCCAGACGTCATGGGGTACGTTCTCCTTACTCTTACCCCAGTTTTTTGTTTGATTCGGAAAACTTCCCATCGTTCATCTCGGCTGATGAACAAAATGGGGAACCCGGGACTTGAGGTCATGATCTACACTCCCTAGGAAGGAAATGAGTGATCTATCGTGTCCCAAAAGTAACCCTAAAATAAAGGCAGTTCTAGCAGCCCCATCACTCCAGAATCCCAAGAACAGATTGTATCCAGAATAGACTAGTGGCTAAGCACAAGGACAAAAACTGTGCCGAATAGACCATAAAACCCATAACGACCCGATGGGCAGAAGAAAAGTTACCCCTTCAAAGAACCAAAGACCCGAACCAAAATTTGACTACCTCAGCTATCAGCTGGAAAATTGCCGTCGTACGGAGTTATCCCAATGATCCCTGAGAACTCACGGGATGCCGCCAATCGGGAAAAAAAAAAAAAAAAAAAAAAAAAAAAAAAAAAAAAAAAAAAATATAGATTTTCCATTGAATTGCACTAGGAACCGCACCATATCCAATCGACCATGACGAATGGCCGCAAATTTAAACTGGCTGAATCAAATGGACAAATAGAAGAATAAGGCTAAAGTTCATTAGACCCAGCACATCCCCATGGAGCCCCAGTGCTCCTGGTTAAGAAAAAAGATGGAACTCAACGGAATTGCGTAATTATAGACCTTGAACGAGTACCATAAAGAACAAATACCATTTGCCTCGATGACACCTGTTTGATCAACTCAAAAGAGCCCCAGTTCTCTAAAATAGAGTTGAGAACCGGATACCATCAATTGAAATTAGCCACAAGATATACCCAAAATTGCCTTCTCCACAAAGATATGCCTGTACGAGAATACAGTTTTGTCGTTTGGACCTTACCATGCCCCAGCCTACTTCATAACCTAATGAATAAATATTCATGGATACCTCAACAAGTTCGTCGTGTGTTCATAGATGATATCCTCATCTACTCTAAGGACAAGCAACATGCTGAGCACCTAAGACTGGTCCTAGGGAAATTAAGAACATCAGTGTACTCCAAGTTCTCGAAAGTTCATTCTGCGAATAGGTGCTTTCTAGGACACGTTCATCTAGCCCAAGGAGTAGAAGTAGACCCAAGTAAGATCGAAACCGTCCTTACTTGAAATCCCCAGCCTCGATCACCAAAATTAGAATTTTAGGCCTAACTGGATACTACCGAAGATTTATCGAAGATTCTCTAAGATAGCAAGCCTATGACCGAGTTACTAAAGAAGAAAAGAAGTTTGAATGGACAGAAGCTTTGAGAAAGCTTCCGAGAAACTAAAAAGAAGTTAACCACCGCCCTTGTCCTAACCTTGCCAGATATCCGAAGGATTTGAAATATTGTGATGCCTCTCGGCAAGGATTCGGATGCGTACTAATGCAAGAAGAAAAGTAGACCCTATGCCTCTAGACATTACGGCTGCACGAGATGAACTACCCAACTCACGACGTTTGAACTTGCCGCTGTAACTGCCCTAAAATATGAGCACTACTTGATTGGCAATTGTGTGAAGATACACCACGATCATAAGAGGCTAAAATACATATTCACCCAGACTAGCTCAACTACAGCAACGAAATGTTGAACTATAAAGGATACGACATTACACTTACAACCCCGAAAGGCCAACGTATGGCGATCCCTTAGTCGGAAAAGCTATTGCAATCCCGCCTTGGCCGAACCGCCTCACAGAATATTGCCACGAGCTCAGAAATTCCGCAATGACCATGATAAACAAAGAACACTCGCCACTCTGGAAGTCCAACCTACCTTAGAAAGTCTAATTCAGACAAAAAGCCTAAAAAGATAAAGAAATCAAGATATTAAGGAGAAAATTCCCAAAGACAAGCCCCTGATTCTCGATAGATGAACAAGGAAGCCTATGGAGTAAAAGAGAAATTGCCCAACAATAAGGAGCAAGGAATCTTATCCTTAAAAACCCACGAGTCCACATTCTCCATACATCCTGCAGTACGAATATACCAAATCTTAAACAGCATATGGTGTCCGGGATGAAGCGAGATTTGCCGAAATATTCGCCATTTCGATATCTGCCAAAGGTTAAAGCGAACATCATAACCCGCAGGACTACTACAACCCTTAAAAAGTTCCCAAAAGAAAGTGGAAAAATCGAATGACTTTATAACGCCTACCGAAGGACGCCCAACGGGTATGACCGATTGGTAGTCATAGATCAACTCACCAAGTAGCCCATTTCATTCTCGTGAGACCACCTACACAGGAAAGAAACTATCAGAATTGTATATGACAAGAATAGTCTGCCAGCATGGATCCCCAAAAAATCTGTTAGACCGAGTACACAGTTTACCTCAAGTTTTGGAAAACACTACATGAACCCTAAACCCATCTCAACTTCATACCTATATCATCGCAAACAACGTCAATAGGAAAGATAACCAGAGTTCTGGAAGATATGTTAAAGCAGTGCCCTAGACTTCGAGACATGGACCTTTGCCTACCTATGCAATCTCGTATAATAATACTATCAAGCAGCATCAAATGCCCCAAATGAGGCACTGTATGACGCAAGTGCCGTACCCCACTCTGTGACAATGTGGGCGGAGAAACAAATATTGGCCTGATCTCCTGAAAGACACAGAAGAAAAAAAAATATAAGGGAACATCTAAAGTCGCCCAATCCCGACAGAAAAGTTACGCCGACAACCGACGTCGCGACCCTGGAATTCAAGATCTGGACCATATACCTAAGGGTATCCTTGTTCGTGTATGAAAAATCGCATGCAGAAATTGGCCCTTAGATATAGACCTACCCTATCACCGTCGCAGGAGAAGTGCCTACCAATACAGTTGCCCCTTAACTTGCAGCGTGCAACAACGTATTCCATGTCTCTCGGTTGAAAAAGTGCCTTCACATACACCGAGAACAGCTCTTCTCAAGGCATCAGTGAACAAGAACCTGACTATGAAGAACGACCAGTCATCCGCATAGAAAACCGAGAGCACGCAAAAAAACCTCATCAATTTACCAAAAGTCAAGAGCAATCACTCATAGAGGAACCACTGACAGGAAACCACCTTCGTATAGAATACCCTGATTGTTTCTTAACTTCTGAATTCGGGTCGAGATTCTCTTTAGGGAGTATTTGTCAATGATGCATTTTAATTGTGACAAACTATTTAATTAAAGAAAAATCAAATTCAAAAAAATGCTCTTTATTATTTGAATTTTTCCATTGAGATCTCAAAATTTCTTCCAAGATCAGCCCAGGAACCACTACCAAATTCCCAAATTTGCAAAAATTAGAAACCCTATTTAAATCAAATTCCAAATCAAATCCAAAATCCCTTTAAATCAATCTCTGGTAAAAAATAAATAGCCTCCTCCTCCGCCTATTTCACCCCCGCTCGCCACCGGCGCCAGGGATTTAAAATCCACGGCCCCACGGATCAAGCCACCCTTTCCCGCTCTCTCTCCGACCACACGATGCTCGCCGGTGCACAGAATCAACCCGGCCCTCACCCTGTTCGCAGCCTGGCAACAGCTCCGTCGTTCAACCTCCACCCCGCTCGTCTCTCTCTTCTCTCCCGACTCTCTCGATTCTTCCTTCCAACCTCCTGTCTCCCCTTTTTAAGCCCCCCTCGTCGTCAACCAAACTCACGTCCAGCGTAATCGCCCGGAGAAAATCGCGCCGTCGCACTCAACCGAGCCACCGGATCAAAAAGACATGCCGCCGGCAGCTTTCCTCACCGCTTTCACCAAAGTCAACCACACGCTATGGCACCTCGTCCCGTCCGTCGCCATACATTCCTTTCGGTTCCTCTCTGGAGCCCGTTAGTTATACACAAGCCACAGCTCCGCCATTGTTGCGTGCATACTGAGCTCGCTTATCTCGTTCCACCACCCTGTCCGCCGTCCTCTAGCGCCCAAGCTCAGCCTAAATATGCAACGCACCCCTCTCCTGCCGCCAAGAAATCAACCCGAACAAACCCCGAGAGACTTCTCCGTCGCCATACTGACCCGAGCTCCCCTTGTTCCTACAAACCTCTACCAAAACCGCCACCACCACCAGCTCCCACAATACACCAGAAGCTCCTCCGCCATCAACCTGGCCTTCGATTAGCCTCTGTAAAAAATCCAAAATCCGCTCCCGCCGTCCCACCGCCGTCTTTTCTCACTATTTTTGAAAGGTTTTTTGTAAAACGATAATCCCCTCCCCTATTCCCGTAAACACTATACTCACACAACCAAAACCCAAGCCAAACGCCGCCGAATTTGCCGGCGACATCTCTTCCCCCCGCACCCCCCGCTCTGACCCACCATCCCACCATTCCGCTGTCCTCAGTCCAATCGACCGTTCACAGTCCCCGTCTCCTTCGCCTCCCCAGTTGGCCATCCCTGATTCGCCAGCCACGCGAGATCGACTCCGGCAGCGCGGCCGTCGACTCCGCCTGCTAGCGCCGCGTCCTTGCCGATTGCATATGGTCACGTGGGCACTTTGTCACCGGGTTCCGCCTCCTGAACCTAGCCCCACCTGTCGACCTTCGGGTCTCCTTCCCTCAGTCACTACAACCGACCACCACAATGACCCCTTTTCCTCTCCTCTCCTTACACCGGCCCAATGCCAGCCTTTGTCCTCTCCTTTCCTCCGACAAGCCCCCCACCGTCTGTCTCTCTCTCTCTCTCTACTACTGCACCGGGTCCACATGTCATCACATCCTCTTCTCTCTCTCGACCAGCCCCACTGTCAGCCTCTGTTTATGTCCTTTATTCTTTCTTTCCTAAAAATAAATTTAACCTTTTATTTCTAAATTAAACTAAACTTGAAAATCAAACTTTAGAACCGTAATCCTGTTGAGCCCATTCAACTCTCAAAATTTTTCTAAAATTGAGATCTACACACTAGCACTATTAGTTGTATGAGATAGGTTATGATTCTTAGTGTTTTTGTGTGTTTTCTTTTTGCAACGCGTAGAGACCGTTCTCAGGATCGCCGAAGACGATTTTGTCGAAAATTCGCTAAGACCTCGAGCAAGACAAGTCACCCTTGACCATATTGACCTATGATTTCAAATTTTATTATTTCTAAAAACTTGCATAATAGAATACGACTATTTTGCTGCATTTGACTCTACCTTGAATAAATTGATGCCCTGTCCTTTGTAACCCTATCATCTTGATATTCGTACTTGTGTACGGATGTCGGTGACCCTTTTTTTTATCTAAACTAAAATATGACGATGGGAAAATTAGGTTTTAAATAAAATGATTTCGAACCTCGACACCCTTGGTCGAGCATTTACGAAAAAAATAGTTTTACAAAACTTGTCATGGGACTCTGCCTGGAGTGACTCTAGCTCCGCATTGAATTTTAAGACCGTTTCTTGAGGAATGCACGAGCATATAACAGTGCGACCACACGTAATAGGGATGCCCCTGGCCGATTTAACTAGTATTCCCAGAGGATAGTTTTCGTTACTAATGAATGTGGGATGGTGGTGCTAAAGAGGGCGAATATATCCCCGTCCCTGATACAGGAACGAGTTCCTGGTACTTGGTTGAGAGAACCTATTCATAGGGCAACGTGCTATCCTGGGAAAGCTTTGGAAAGGCCTTGTCGTGAACCTCCCCGCTTGTCCAGTGTGGGAGTAAGCTCGTGTCGTGTGGGAAAAGCGTGCACCCTTTGCAGAAGCTATTTTCTATAATTTTGAACAGTCCCTCCATAGTTATGGGCGGATGTGAAGGATTCCTCTAGTGTAGATTTTATTTATAAATATCTGTTCTGCAATTATTTGCGGTGGAACCGTTACCAGATATTCAGTCTGTTGACTGGTGGATGGCATTGTGGCCTGAAACGGGCCCTGTGTGACTCGGGGTGTTGGATGACACCGTAGTTAGCTGTTTGAGTTAAGTGACGAGTTTTGGAAAATAAAAGAGAATTCACCTAAATAGAGGTACTAGAGGATGGTACGCTCCGAATCGAAAATTGTGACAAGTCTCAGACTTGTGGAATGGGTTGAGACGCAAGTCTCTTCCCGACTAACTTAATTGTGGTGAGTTGTTTGCAAAGCAACTCACGGAATGGATTGAAGCGTGAGCTTCTTTTCGACAACTCAAAGAGCACACTTCGACTTTCAAAACCACAAGATCTTTGAAAACCGTTTTTGCAAAATAACCCTAACCTTCCTTGCTAAGCCTTGCATGCCACCTAATTTCCGTGACTTGCTGAGTACCTCGTGTACTCACTCTTACTTACTTTCTCCCAGAAGGCTATGAAGACGAAGACCCCACCCTTAGACAGTTCTATCAAGATCAAGTCGAGTACGAGGAGTTTTAGGGTTTCGGTCTAGGTCCCCAAGCCGTGCTTGTGGGTATAGGTCTACCCGTGTATATCCGGTGCTTACTTTTGTAATGTATCGTTACATATCTTGGGTTCTGTCCGAGGCTACAACCTATGTAAAGACTATGTATAATAAATAAAGCAGGTTTGGCTGTGATTTACCGATGTCCTGTATGTATCAGCTGGTCTCCTATGACTGATATAGATATTACAGGTAATGATCTTCTTTCTCTGTTAACCTGTACGGTTTAGCGGAAGAAGGGCGTTACATTTGTCATGTGAATTATGGAGAATTAAAGACGTGAACATGCTTTAGTTTTGCATCGTGATGTTTTGTTCATGTTTATTATTATCGCTTACTTATTATACTTGGTAAGTTACTTAAATTATAAAGCTCGCGAGCCGGCTCGAGCCAAGAAATGAGTCAAGCTGAGTCTATGGTTTAGTTCGTTTCCCTAACCAAGCTAAGCCTATATTCTTAAGGAGTGATCGATTTTTGGACTTCCTAACTCCAACTTGAGCGGTGATCATTTTTCTTTTTAACTTGCAGTGATCGATTTTTGGATGAACTGGATACTGTATAGTGTGATACATAGAGATGTTTAGAAACAAGCATAGGCCGTGCTACCTATCATTTTTTCGCAGTTAAGCGTCATATAATCTTAAGGCTTGGTTCGTTTTAGCTCTTGGCTGAAGCTACCAAGTGACATGCAAAACGAGTTAAGCTATTAGCGTATGATTAATTTAGTATTAATTATTTTAAACTTAAAAAATGAATCAATATGATTTTTTTAGAAACTTTTATATAGAAAAATTTTAAAAAAATATCGTTTAGTAGTTCGAAAAATATGCTCATAGAAAATAGAGAAAAAAAACAAATCTATAAGCAGTTTAGAAGGTAGGCTAAGTATATGCCTTAAGGGTTAAGCTGAAGCTTGAACCCACACAGGATGTTGTCGATCTTTTTCAAAAGACAAAAAGAAAAGAAACCGAGGGAGCGAAGGAATCAAGCATGACGAACTTTTCTAAAGAAGGGCGGCAAGCAAGATGCAAAGCTACTCACAGTACACAGGGACCCACATGTAAATCTGCTTCTTTCACGAGGAAGAGACGCACAAGATCCCGAAGCTTCTAGACCATAGGCAAACCCATTAACCCCTTCCGTCATCTGGGCCTCGAAGCGGAAGCCGTACAAGCGTGTGAGTGAACCCGCCAACCCTCGCCTCTGGGCTCCTCCGGCCATGTCGTTCTCGTCGGCGCGCCAGCGACGGGCCACGGCCGCCTCGCCGCCGACCGACGACGGGTACTCCAAGGAAGCCAAGGACAGGAGGCGCCGTCCCGGCGGCGGCGAGGGGGAGGAGGAGGGCATCCGGTGGTTCCTCCCGTTCCTCGCCCTCGGCCTCCTCCGCCACATGAGCGCGTCCTCCAACCTGATCCATGACTGCGACGAGGTGTTCAACTACTGGGAGCCCCTCCACTTCCTCCTCTACCGCTCCGGCTTCCAGACCTGGGAGTACAGGTTTCGCTCTTCTCGGACCTTACACCCCCGTCTCCCTGAACTAAACCCTAGCTGTACCGTTCGTTTTGATGCTCGTTGCGCGGAGCGGAATCGGGAGATTGGGACTGCACGGATTTTTGCTGTGGTCCGTAGGCGGATTTTGCTAGCGATCATAGTGGCTCAATGGGGATGTGAAGATCTGCGCGGTGATTTGGGGATGGTTTACTGATACAGTGATACTTTTGTTTGTGCGAATGCGTAGTGGCTATTGGTTGAGCGTTTTAAGGACTTAGGCTTGGGAGCATGGTGTAGGTAGTGGACTGACTGGATTGAAGGGTTCTACGGGCATGGGAGTATGCTCTGAGTTACAATTCGGAGGTTTATGGCATGAAACGTTCTGTTCTAGATTCCGTGGGAACGGTGAGGCTGAGGGTGGGGTTCGCATTGTCTATTTCTGTAGTTTGTCTGATTAGGGGTTTTACAAAGTGATGATTTGATGAGAGCTAGTGCGATCAAATGATAATATGAGGGCTTCAAAGGTGTGTCAACTGTCTTAGAATTGAAGAGAACTGTATTTAATGATTTCAATTTTTATTCAGTTACCATATTTTACTTGTTTTCTAAGCTTGGAAATAAGTTATGATACTTAAACAACTCATTCTATATTTCTAACAATATTGCCGAACTGACATTTAAAATGTCCAATATCGACAGTTCGTTTGTTTGAGGCTCCGATGTTTTGCATTCCTTAGGGTTTCAATTGAAGCCTGGTTTCAGGGAACTAGTGAAGTTGTTGATATGGTTTTGTTATAATTAGCATGCGGAAGTTTGTTTTGAGTGGCTTCAGAATAGGATGATGATAAGGCAATTACATGGTTTCTATAACTGTGGCTGAAATTGTTGCTTACACTAACAAAGATGTGTTTTGGCAGATCTTGTTCTAACGATATGATTCCTTTTATTATTATTTTTTGCTAATCCGTACATGTAGGCTGATGGGTTTTATATGCACTAGTATCTAAAAAGAATCAACTACACATAGATCTAGTTCGAAGATTTTTTATATATAATGTCACTGCGTTCTTGAGTACACGACGCTATGAATGGCATTGACATTGATTTTGTGTAATTCTATTCTTGCAGTTCCAACTTTGCTCTTAGATCATATTTGTACCTTTTCATTCATGCTCTTGTAGCTGGGCCTGCTTCATTGATTTTTGGAGAGCATAAGGTTTGTAGTTTTGTTACTTTTGTATTGTTTTATTCTTTATTTTCTCACATTTTAAGATCTGCTAATTAATTCTTACTAGTTACTACTACCTACCACTAATCATATTTCATCTATTCTTTTATGATTGTTAAGGTTCGGGTGTTCTACTCTGTGAGAATCTTTCTTGGCCTTATATCAACTATAACAGAAACTGTTCTGGTAGTTGCTCTTTCAAGAAGATATGGAAAAAGACTTGCTTGTTATGTCCTTGCAATGCTGTGCTTAACCAGTGGCTGCTTCTTTGCCAGTACCAGTATGCTTCTTGCATTTCAATTATATGTTGTTTATCATATGGAAGCTCTATTGCAGCTGTGTAATTTATTCAAACTGAAGTGGTAGTTTATCTTTCTTTTTTTCATTGATGCAGGTTTCTTGCCAAGTTCGTTCTCCATGTATGCTATTACACTTTCCTCTGCACTCTTCTTACTCAAGAAGTATGCTGCTGCAGTCTCTGTTGCAGCTGCTGGAGTTATCCTTGGTTGGCCTTTCTCAATTTTGGTGTTTCTCCCTGTTACGGTTTACTCACTAATTAGAGGATCTTTCAGAAGAGTATTTTTATCTGGTTTTCTGCCTTCCCTTTTCCTTCTTGTAAGTTACACATGTATATTATCATTGTTTTTACAATGAAGTCAGTCTAAATTTGATCTGATTGTGAAAGTTACATGCTAGGTCCTTTCAGTTGTTGCTGATTACTACTGCTATGGCAAATGGACAGCATCAGTGTTCAATCTTCTGAAATATAATGTGTTTGGTGGTGGTGAAAGTCACTTATATGGAACAGAGGGGCCTTCATTCTATTTTAGGAATGGATTCAATAACTTTAATTTTGCGTTCATCTTGGCTCTGCTATTTTTGGGAGTTGTGCCATTTGCAAGGAAGAAATATGTCCCAGATCTATTGATAGTTGTATCTCCTGTCTACATTTGGCTGGCTTTCATGTCTTTGCAGGCACATAAAGAAGAAAGGTAATCATCTGAATGTACATAGTAACTTGTTTATCAGTTGAGTATGCAATATAATATAGGATTATCTATCTGAGTGAAGATTTTTCTCTGCATAAAGACAATGCAGAGACAACTAAACATGCTTATTCTGTTTGTTTTCCCTATCATGAACGTAACACAGTAGATGTATTGGTGTTGTGCATGCCCCTGTTGCAGGCTTGCAGCAGTTGCTATATTTTCTTTCAGTTGCTTTATCACCTGTATGTTCTCTTCACCCCATAACTTTCATGTTTGCCCACGGTAACAAAAACTTTCTGAATCTAGAATTCAGATACAGTAACAACTTGTTATCCCAAGCTTGTCTTAATCTGGCAAACTTTCAAGGTGGCAATGTGTTTGGCGCCTTGCATTTTTGCATTTCTGTTGGTTTAGAGTAATCACTGGGTTAGACCTCCTTGTCAGTATTATGTTGATGTAGAAAAAAACACCACTGTTTCGGGTCATGAAAACAATTATTTGTTCGAGTGCTTCTGATATTCTCCTAGTTTTTTATGGTTAATGCTACTCTACAGATGAAAACTACAAAAACTGACCAAATTTCTTTCCTCTATCTGTTTACGCAGGTTTCTTTATCCAATTTATCCATTGATATGTGTTGCAGCTGCAGCTGTTATTGACACCTTTCCTGATTTTTTCCATGACAAATATTCTTCTGAACAGTCTATCTTTGAAAAGGTGATCTTAAAAACCTCAATTGCATTTTTATATCATTTTGTTACTGTGATACTTTTTTTTATTTCCTCGGATACATCTGGCAGATAGCAAAGGGCCTGCGGCCTTTGATCCTTGGCTTCATTTTGTGCGCCTCCCACAGCCGAACATTCTCCATGTTGAATGGATATGGTGCCCCTATTCAGATCTATCAGCATCTAGAATATCATGAAGATAGTGGGCCTGGTAAGGACCCACCAATATGTCGATCCATTGATTAAACATGTTTCTTTGTAATACATTTTTTTTCTTTGTTTTGACCTGTGGGTGCTTAGTGTACAGAGCTATTATGTACTCTTGGGAAAACAATGGCTTCAACATTGCTCCTATTATTGCCAGGGTTTGCTGTAGTCTTGCTCTCATAGGGGTCCTTATTGTAGAGAGAGTTACACAAATGCTGATTGAGATTTATTGAGTAATCTTTCCATAGCATAGCATTGAGCAATCCTTCAGGGGATGAAGAATTATGAAGGATGTCGTTTTGAACTTACTAGCTGTATCTCTTTGTTTTCAGGTTCTGTTCTCTGTGTTGGGAGTGAATGGCACCGCTATCCATCATCGTTCTTCATACCCTCCTATATTAGTGAAGTTCAGTGGATAGATGATGGCTTCCGAGGGCTTCTTCCGTTTCCCTTCAATGATACTCTGGGAGGCACCACTGCTGCTCCATCTTATTTCAATGACAAGAACAAGGCCTCTGATGAGCAATATGTATTTTCTCTTGCCTTTAAACTTTGCGGCACATTAGCACATAATTTGTCTTGACAATACTCAACTAATACCCTTCTTGCACTTCTGGTTGCAGCTGAAAGACATTAAGGCATGTAGCTTACTGGTGGAACTTGATCTTAGACGGCCTTACCCATCCCGGGGAAGTGATTTGTCAACATGGGAGGTAAATCCATATTCACAATCTATCTATTATATTATAAAGATAGCTCAAAAAGGAGGTACCAAGTTCGCTTTGGATGCCTAGAAATTACCACATTAATTGGAGAATAAAAATAAAGTCTAAACTGCTAGATCATGGTGGACCAATTTATAACAGTGTTGGTTGGTAGCAATAGTTGTATACAAAGTACAATTGTAGAAACAAAATAAAAGAGTTGTATATTATATCCAATCCTACTTTTAATAACTATTGTATACAAAATATAAATGTCATATATGGTAATAGGAGCTAAGAGTTGTACATCAAATCCAATTTAACTAGCCCACGCAGAATTGCGCAGGAAATCCCCTAGTTTCATTGATTTGTTAAATCCCATGTCTGTTTTCCTACTTTTGCCATTTGATAACTCGTTCAAACTCCAGACACTGGCTGCGCTACCCTTTCTGGATAGAGAGCTTTCGCCTGCATTATACCGGTCGTTCTTCATACCATACCGATGGCAGCACAACAATGTTTTTGGCCTGTACAAGCTGCTGAGGAGGCTGCCTACTGACCAAGCGTAATATACAAGACAGTGAAGTCGCAAATCCTATGATTGATTGGTCGGTATAGACTGATTGGCAAATTTTGATTAGCAGATGTTTTTCTGACTTAAATGTGTCCTTTCCCTATTTGTGAAATTCTGAACAATGTTATGTGTAGGCTAATCTATCCCAACAAATGGAGCTGTATAACCGAATCATTAGTCTTTCTATTTTTCTTGACGGAAGCTGAGGGTTTCAATTCATATGGTGTCCTGGAAAATGCTGCTTAGGCGCTTAGCCAGCCCATACTCGTTTCTACTGAAGCTCAGCACATGATTCCGAAAATTCTCTTGCGAGGATCTGTTTGATGCTGAAATGGGATCGGCTATGATTTCCAATTTCCATTTCATTTGTTCGGAGGACTGCTAGGAAGGTTGTAAGTAGTTCAAAACTGTCTTTGGTTGTTTGGTGGTGCAAACCGTAAGGCACCCTCTTTTGCTTAAAAAAAGAAGTGTTTGGAGGAGTGAATTCGTAAAAGATCAAAATGAATCAAATTGAAATAGTTGGCTGTAAAACTGTTGCATGCTTACTTACATAACATGTGGGCCCAGAGGGGTGTAGGGCCCACATGTCAATGAGAGGTCTCCGTTACAGTTAAAACAAAAACTTATCAACCGCCTCCCGCACAAACCGAACCGTCGCATTCATTGCCGAATCCAAGCCCAACTTCACTTCCCGTCACTTCCTCCACACGAGCGCACGCAGCCATGGGCCACGCTTCCACCGAACCGTCGGCGTCTGATCACGACGCGCCGGTAAGCCGCCGCCGCCGGCGCGGCTTTCTCCGATTCCATCGACACCGATCCCCAACCCAGCCCTCCGCCGACCCACCAACGCCAGAACTCACCCCGTCGCCCTCCGCGGCCTCGGTCTCCGCACCACCCTCTTACCTCTCCTACCCGGACATCGCCGCCGCCTCC
The DNA here is from genome assembly GCA_003991445.1 of Oryza meyeriana var. granulata. Classification (NCBI taxonomy): domain Eukaryota; kingdom Viridiplantae; phylum Streptophyta; class Magnoliopsida; order Poales; family Poaceae; genus Oryza; species Oryza meyeriana. Next base: position 78,535 of record RYFJ01002661.1, on the reverse strand, counting down.
TACCTCGTGGTCGCCCCTCTGCCGGTCTTCCGTGGCGACCCCGGCGAGTGCCCCGACGCCCACCTATCCCGCTTCGACCGCGTCAACACCACCGCCACGTCCCCCGCTAACGCGGCGCGTATCTTCCCGGCGTCCCTCGACGGCGACGCGGCGCTGTGGTACGATCTCGCGGCCCCCGGAGCCGACGACCCTCCCCCGCCATGGCACGCCGTCCGTGCCGCCTTCCTCGACTTCTTCCGCCAGCCGGACGCCGCCGACCGCGCGCGCGACGATCTCACGTCGCTGAAGCAGCGCCCCGGCGAGGCCGTCAACCGGTACTACCTCCGCATGCAGGGGATCCTCCGGCGGTTCCCCGACGGCTGCGGTGCGGACGTCCCCGACGCGTTCCTCAAGTCCGCATTCGTCGACGGCCTCCTCCCCGAGTTCCAGGAGTGGGTGGCGCCGCAGCGGCCGGAGGCGCTGGACGAGGCCGTGGCGCTGGCCCTGCGCTGGGAGCGCGCCGAGAGCGTGCGGGAGGCGCGGCGCGCAGCGAAGGCGGCCGTAAGCAGGTGCGGGTTCTGCGACTCGGAAGGCCACGAGGAGGCGCGGTGCGAGTTGCGCAGGAGGATGAGGGAGATGTGCCTGAGGAGGAGCAGCAGCAGCGGGAGAGGAGGCGCCGCCATGGTGGTGGAGGAGGCGGAGGAGCAGGGATGCGGGAGCATGAGGCTCGCGCGGGTCGGGAGCGCGGTGAGCACGCGGTCGTGCCAATGCAGGAAGCACCAGTGCTGGAAAAAGGCGGTGGTGGAGAGTGAGCTCGCCGGAGACGGCGAAGGGAGTGGCGCCGCTGGGGTGGCCGTGGACAAGTGAAGCAAGTGTTTTGTACAGTAACTGTTAATGGCCGAGGTCGTGTTATGTTAGTAAACTCTAATTCCTGTGAACTAAATTTGCGTAGTGCTGCAATCTTGCAGATATTAGATCGTGTTATTACTCATCTTATTTTCAGAAAGTTCCTCTGGTTTATGTTGATTCAACACATGCATAACCAAACTTTTATATCAGAGATGATAGGCTACCATCAAGTCGATGAAATGAACTAAAGTTTAGGGCTTCTTTGGATGGAAGAAATTCAAAGAAAATTTAGAGGATTTCAAACCTTTTTCTATGTGTTGTTTGGCACGAAGGATTGGGCATGCCAAATTCATGTAGCTTGCTATCATCATATACACCGACCCGTAGGAAATTTTAACGTGAACTCCATTTTATTAGGAAGTTCAATGCATTTTCTTTCTCTCTCTTCTCTCCTAATTCCATCAAATTCGTATAAACCATCCAAATACAATCTATTTTAAATTCCCATGTTTTAAATTTCTACGGAATTTTTACATCATTCTCATCCTTTCAACTTTTGATTTGGGCTGTCTAAATTATTCTCTCCATTTCAAAATATAAGCACTTTGAAGTTTTTCACGAGGATTAAGTAGATAGGAGAAATTAAATAGGAAATTATTGTGATTGGTTGAGATAAGAAAATATATAAAGAAATTAAATAAGAGAGGTTATAATTGGTTAAGATTACGAAGTAGAGAAAAGAGCAGCTATATTCTAGAACAAAATTTAAAGAAATTACTAAGGATAGGGTAGTACTTAGTAGTCTAAATTATACTCCTTAAAAAAATAGTATACTAGCCATCACTGATTTGTTGTGTAGAGTACCTGTGTAAAGACGACCTAGGTCATTTTTTTTTAGATTATTCAATCGAATTATTTGTTTTATGTTTTAAAAAATACTTTTTCTTAAAAGAATTTCTTCTATTGTATTACTTAAATCACTTGTTTTAAACTATTTGTTAAGTCTATTTCTTAAGACATTTAATTTATCTCTATAATTAATTAGATAATACGTATCAATAACTCGCCCCATAATATGTTTCAAACGATCCTTGATTCATTGTACTGCAACGCATTCCAGAAAAGAAATATTTTCGGGCCTAAGAGCATGTTTAAAGATAGAGCCTGGTATAACCTCTTAGTTTATTTAGAGACTATTCTCTTACAATAGTTGAGACGATAAAAACTATAATCATAAATGCATTAAAATAATTTTTTATTATCTTTCTTTCCTTTTCCTCACTTCATGCAACAAAATTTCCTTTTATACATGCTAAAAGTCGATGTCAAGCTTAACATTGATATTTCTCTCTTTCATATTAATAAATTTATTTTGTTAACAACTTTAAGAGCCTACTTTCAATTACTATTATGCATGCTCTAAGTATATATTCGTTTTTAAAATATAAGGACTTCTGAAACCTGGACATGTGTTGCCAAGCGAGAGACCCCACCACGGCAACGAACCAAAAGCCCGGATCAGCCAAACCAACGGTTCGGATCACATCCGCGCACCACTATGAACGGCCCAGATCCGCAGGCTCCACCCCCGGACGCATCGGTTCCCGGGTCCACAGCGTACACTACGGTTACAAGTATCCTTCCCCCCTCCTCTCCCCGCTCCTGAGTTCCCCTCGCATCCCACGCCTTCCCCCCATTCGTCGCCTCTCCTGTCCCGGCCGCAAGCAAAAACCCCACTCCCCCCAAATCGCAGCCTCGATCTCTCGTCTCGCCATGGCCTCCCGCGAGGACCTCGTCTACATGGCCAAGCTCGCCGAGCAGGCCGAGCGCTACGACGGTACGCGATCCCTGGCTCCCTCCTCCCCTCCCGCCCCTTCCTCGGTACCTGCTCGTGCTTGGGGTTTTGTGGTATTGTGTTGTGTTGTGCTGTGTACTTGTTGTGTGTGTGTTTTGGTGGCGATTCCGCTCGTGCTCTTCGTCGTTTGGTGACTCTGCTTGTGGTTTCGTGGTCTGGTGTTGTGCCCGCTTGCGTGCGTTTGTTTTGGGAGGCGATTGGTGTAGTTCGCGTCTGTGCACAGTGCCGTGTGGTGCTGGGAGATTGCACGGGACGAGGGGTTTTCTGGCTGGTTCACGTCTGTGCTTCTGAAATATTTGGATTATGGGGGTAATAATTCGCGTCTTGCTCTGTGTTAGGCTTGACTGGATACTGCCTGTTTCATGCGGAGAGTGGGTGTGGAATGGGCGTATCGGAGTTGGTAGAGATGACCAGGAGGTTGGGTTGATTCGGCGCCCTACGGTTATGGCGCATGGATCTCGCACACATCGTCCGGGCTTTAACTAGGGGTTTGCGATTGCGAACTGTCGCCGCTGCATCATATGTGGCGTGACTTGATCCTGCTCGCCTACGGGCTCCGGCCATGTCGCAGGAATCAAGCATGCATAGCTACTTCTGGTTATGATTAGGGCGTTTTGATTGTTGGGGGCTCCTTATGATTTTGATTCTGGGTTTAGTCAGGGGTTTTTCATTAGCAGGGTGATTTTTGTTTGGTTTTGATTCAAACTGGTGGAGGTCACAATGTTTCGAACGGATAGGTGCCATGAGATGGTTGTTTCTACGTTTCCTTTTTTTTTTTTTGCTTCATCGCTGCATCTAGTGAACTGCGTTTCGACCAGATTCGATTTTCTTTTTTCCTTTTGGAGTTCGCCTTGTCTCATGCTGACAGTTATAGCATGAGTTGGGCTTATTCAGGGGTCTCTGATGAAGCAGAGGTTATGTCGTCTTTCATTTTGCTTGCGGACTCATGCATGAGATGGAGCTCGCGAATTGGTAGTTGTATTGTTTAGCCTGATTTGGTTTGCACATTTTTTTACTTTTGGTCAATTTCATCTGCCTATGAAAAAAGGATCTCGCACATGATTGTAGATTTTTATTTGGTGCATGTGTTTTCATCAGAGCTGCTGCAAGCCTGCAAGAATGTCTGTAACTGTGAATTGATGGGGATTTGTCCTTTTCTTTTGTTGATTTTGTTCTGTTTGTGGTGCGTTTATTGATCTCGTAAGATACTAATGGCAGATTCAGCATTTGAAATTTCTCCTAAGCGTAGTGCTCATCTTGTGTTTCAGTTGATAGGAATTGCAATTGCTTCTCATTTTTTGTTTGATGTGATTCACCCTCATCTTTATTGCCTATATGCCTGAAATTTAATGTGGTCAATTGTATTGGATTTCTCATTTCTGCTCAAATGTGTCAAAACGCAATGATGCTAGGAGAGTTTTAGCTTCATCTTATCTCTTGCTGAATTGCCTAACGGTAAGGATTTGTGATTCCCATTTGGTATTGTACTCTTTTCTGCACAAGAGAAACTAGTATGGAGTAAGGAAACAACTTTCCTGACTTACCTGAGTTTAATCATCTTTGATGCATAGTTCCATGGAGCATAGGCATGCATGGGTTACCCATTTTAAGAGTTTGGACTAGTGATACTGACTAGGTTTTGGTGTAATGGTGAGTGGTTATTGGTAGTGATCCTAGTGTAATTTTCACCTGTTGTTGATTGTGCTCTCGCTAGTATGGAGTGAACCCATAATCAGTTCTGCTCTCTGGTTCTGGTGTTCTGCCAGGTTTTTGTGTAGGTGTGGTATGCTAATATGAGACAATAGGTTGCATGATTTCTTTTGTACCTAATATGCATTTGATCAGCTTCCCATTCCTGATTTTTTGTCATCCATGTTTGCAGAGATGGTGGAGGCAATGAATAGTGTTGCAAAGTTAGATGAGGCGCTGACAGTGGAGGAGAGGAACCTCCTCTCAGTTGGCTACAAGAATTTGATTGGTGCAAAGCGTGCATCAATGCGTATCCTTGGGTCCATTGAGCTGAAGGAGGAGACAGAGGGTAAGGAGAGTCATGCGAGACAGACTGCTGAGTACCGTCACAAGGTGGAGGCTGAGCTGGACAAAATCTGCTGTGATGTGATTGACATTATTGACAAGTACCTTATCCCACATTCCTCTGGTGCTGAGAGCTCAGTCTTCTACTACAAAATGTGATGCTGCTTTACCCCTTGTTAATTCTTGTTAAATGTGTGTGGATTATTGTCTGATCAATGCATTCCTGATTTTAGGAAGGGAGATTACTACCGGTACCTTGCAGAGTTCAAGACTGGGACTGAGAAGATTGAAGTGTCTGAACTGTCACTCAAGGCTTACGAGGCATGCTGTCTTTTTTCTTTTCTAAATGACTTGTTTCTGTGTTCTCAAGTCGCTTATTTTATTGAGTTTCACCATTTATCAAGTCTTAGTTGTATATGCTAGTTTGTTTCCTCACAATTGGCACGCTTGGCTTGCATGTGTTTTTTCGTTTCTAGTATATAAGCAGGTGCTTGCTAAATCGATGTTCATCTTGTACAATTGTACTTATAAATCTCTGAATAAGCTGCCCAGTTTGCTTGACTGCTGGTTCCTTGTGGTGTTCATGCATTGCAAGGGTCCTACAAGTGTGTACAGCTTTTACATACATGCAATACTGGCACTTAGATTTATGGTCTTGAATTATAAACATCCTTGTAAAACACTTATTCTGATGTTATCTGAAGCTGCCAATTCTGTTCTTCCAATAATTTCTGGAGTTACCATAGAGACATCAGATTGTACATTACATTTAATGGATTGTACTAATTCTGTACATGTGAGCCAGATGATTATTGTGACAACCCCCATCTAATTAATGTTCTGTTTTTTGTTTTGCATGTGTTCAGACTGCTTCCAAAACTGCGGAGACAGATCTCTCTCCAACTGACCCTGTCAGACTGGGTCTAGCTCTGAACATATCTGTCTTCTATTATGAGATCATGAATTCACCTGACAAGTATGTTGTTGCTCATTTGTTGCCTGGTCTGATCTATACCTAGTGGTTAAGTGGATTTAATTCTTATTTTGCTTGGATATCAGGGCTTGCCAACTTGCAAAGCGTGCTTTTGATGAAGCTGTTTCTGAGCTGGACTCACTCGGTGAGGAGAATTACAAAGACAGTACACTGATACTGCAACTTCTGAGGGATAATCTAACACTGTGGAATTCCGATATGGCTGACGATGCAGGTAACACTGATTATTCTTTTCTATGGAAGGTTATGCTGTTATCTATCCTGCGATCCTGCCATGAGTAGGCAACAACATTTTTGTTGCTATGTAACCTGGTTTTCTATCAAAGACAAAAGAAGGAATTTGTTGCAGTGCTCAGAAAGCTATACTGCGTAGTTAACTTGAAGTACCCTTTTCTGCAGTGGATAGCATGCTTTATCGGCTGTATTTTGTTTGTGTTGTTAGTATGAGAAATTTCAGTCTTGCTAGAGGACTACTACACCACCATTTTTAACAATGCGGTCATTAGATATGTCATATGTCCCTCATGAACCTTTTAAGGATTATTATCTGCAGTCCAGTTACCATATGAAAAAACATGACAAATAGCAGTTAAAAGCTATGTTATAATGAAATCTTGTGGCCTATAATACATCGTGTGAAATAGAACGTATGCTTATGGGAGTTTTTCCTTCAGTTGAATGGATGAGATATTATAGTAACTCACACATATTTTATCCCTCTTGCAGATGATGTTAGGGAAGGAACAGGAAACACTGGTGTTCAAGGTGCCCCTCCAGCGGTATGATGTCACACCCAATGTTTTCCCAATAGATATCGACCCACTAGTAGTCGCCGGTTAACTTTGTTTGACACACATCTGCGATGTTTGCAGTGATGGAGATGCTAATAGCTGGTAGAGTCGGAGTATGACAAGCATGGTGTGGTGGGGTGCGGAAGGACTACCATTTACCATTTACTTACTGTTAGGTTCTGTAGTGTAGGAGTTCTGTAGTGTAGGAGTTGAGCTGAGTAACCCTTGCTTGTAGGCTTGATTCTTCAACTTCCCAGAGCAACCATCGTGTAAGCACTCGCTGATCGCTCTTTGCAAGCATAGTTTTTGGGTTTCTCTTGGTGATTATTGGGCAAAAAGTTATCTGCTTTATCAAAAGTTTCCCTTTGTGCGTGCTCGTGCTGTTTTGGTTGATTTATTGCCAGGTGCGCATTGATGTGTCGCCATTGAGCTTGTGAGAGCTTAACGGCGCGGTATGCGAGAGAGCGAACTTTCAGGGCATTGTGAACAGTGCGTGGTAGCAATGTTAGTTTGATTTTCAGGTTCGAAGGGCTTACAATGAATCATCATGATAGTGGTGCCGTCGAGATGACCCTTATCAGTAGTAGTTCTGCCGTGAGGTTATAACTTTTCCTTTTAGATGATGTGTTAATCTGTTACGTGGGTCAGAACTTCATAGCAGATTAGAAACTTTACGTCGGTGGTTGCAGGTTGAGTTTTGCTTGATCTCTGCTTATGGCGTGTTAATTCAAGTGAAACTGTTGGATTTCACAGAAATTGCAGCGGCTCAAACTGTTAGCAGAAAGAGAAGATTTACACTGCTGGTAAATTCCAGTGCAATTAAAGGCCCGAAATGCTTGTGATCGTTGTCATTGCTGACAACGGCTAGCATACTGAAAATAAGCAGCACAGAAGCGTCCTGGAAAAAGTCAGGAGCACAAGGAACTTACGAACAAAAGTTTATGTACGGTTGACTCGGTGCATGAAGTTAAAATTTCCCTCGCAAAGAAAAGGTTATGGAAATAATAAACGACACTGATTATCCTCAAGTGAAGACTAAAAACGTTAAATATCGATTCAGTTTAACAGTTGTAGCACTGAAAAAAGTGAGGAAAAAAGTGGGAGCCAAAGAAACTACTCTAGTGGCGGATAGTCTATTGCTTGTTCCATCATGATGAATGAACTCTCAAGACAGATGGTGACTCCCAAGGATCGGGTTTAACCAGTTCCCTCCAACAGTTTTTGCAAAAGGGGGTAAAGGAAAAACACAGTTGTAACTTGCAAGCAAAAACATCATAATTCGCTGGATCGCGGAAGGCTATAGGTGATGGTTAAACAGTCTTCCCGTAAACAATCCAGCTCGGCTCACGCAGTCAGTTCGACGCCACCCGATTTAAACGTGGCTTCACTGGTGTCTTGGAAGGGCTCACCCTGAACATACAAGAGTCAAGATCAGCAAATAAACAATTTTATGAACTTCAGATGCATAAATGAACTGGTTTGGAGGGATCATGCCTGACGGGCAGTGTACCCAAAATCATCCCACTGCAATTCAAAGCCATGATGGCACACTCAGCCTGCAATTGACAGAGCTTAACAATTAAAATGGCATAAATTCTTCATTCATGATGACATGGTCAGCAATGATCTTGTGCCAGTAACTCCATGTAAATAGCTGGTAAGCTAGTAGGAAAATAGTTAAATTTATATTGAAATATAGGCAATGCAAAAGGCCCTTAGTTCTTACATGGACAAACTCAACAAAAGCAATCCTTGTAGAATGTACATTATCCCCTAGAAGTCTCAAACGAGAGACCTGCACAGAAAACATGTTTTATACAACATATTAGGCATGTGCCAGATCAGTTAATCCATTATATAAAATATGATGATACTGCTACTAAAAAAAAGAGAGAAATATAATAAAAATCCAAAAAAATAAAGGAAAAACCTTTAATTTGGTGGACCCTGATTGCAACATAAAAGTTTACCTATCTTTGACCTCTGGATAGGAAAAACTGTAGGAAACAAACTCGAGCTATTTATTAAGAGAACTACCATGAAGAACAAAACAGCAACATGCTATTGCAAATAATAAAGGACATCTTCAGTCTATGGCAAGTTGTGCATACATGAAAAGTAAAAGTAGATCAATATGTATGCGTCCATCAAGGAGTTGTGGACTGTATTTTGGATAATGATCGACCAAAGAACAATGGTGCAAAATATATGTGTGCATAAATGGTTCCTCGACATATGATATGTTAGGGGTTGCGATTTAGGACAGTAATGTTCATGGACAGGAAGCTGATGGAACAAAACTTTGAGTAATAAGTATAAATAAAATGTCAAATTTAACTAAACCAAAACAGCATATACTAGCTATAAAAGTTGAAATCTTCTGGGGAATCAAGCATAAGAGAAAAGTCCCACTTATTTATTAAACTGCCAATAACAGCTCTAGAAGATATGCAGGCCAACAAGGAGTTCTACAAGCAATTGGTTTGTTTCCTGAATTCACCATCAACCAAATAAGAAACCGTGCTATGTCCAACCAATCAAGATGATTTTGCATTTTAAGTTAAGAGACTAGGATCAACTGCAAATAAGGAACACATTAAGTATCAAATATGGAGCAATAGAGAGGATAATCATAACAGACAGGATAATTATGATATGCAAGCTTTCATCCTGAATAGAACATAAATAATAGGATTAACCAGAAAATTGCATTGCCCACTTGGCAAGAATTGAAAGTTATGCAATAGGATTAATGAATTTGACCAATGTCGAGCTCAAAGCTCACCTCACCACAAAGTTCTTCAAAGAAGTTCTTTACATCTAATTGAGTAACCTGCAGGAAAAGGTGAAAGATGTCATAAATTTGAATTTATAGCTTCAGAAGCTTGCAGCTTCAAGGATGTAGCAAATATATAAATAACCAGAGGAGGCAAACAAGTCAAAACTATTGCACAATATGAAGGACAAGGAGACGGGTACCTTCTTATCTATGTTTGTACAATAAACAGTTCTTATGACCATTTCCTTCTCATCCTCCGTCTATGGGCCAGGCAGAACACAATATGAGTATTAAGGTTATGTGGAAAAGAGGACTAATTCTGGTATCAAAAGGTGATACAACACATACAAGACCTTACCCTAGGAAGAAACTTTGGATTCACAGGCAATATAGCTGTCTTTGAAGGCAAGACTCTAACAGGGTAGAAACCAAGCATCGTGCCACCAAGGTTAAGCGCAGCTCTTGCGCCCTCTTTAGAACAAATGAAACTTAGCATACATCAAACAATAGATTCACTGTGGCAGACGACACTTCGGCAGAAGGTGAAATTATATTACCTTCATCACCAAACTCAATGAATGCAAACCTTAGAACTGAGTGTGGATCACCACAGATTCTGCAGTCAACAACCTTCAGGGGAGAGAGAGAATTAGTATACAGTTTTAGATATTTTTATTTCATAATTTCAGTCAGCAAAAACAATAATCCCCCAAAATTGCAGTACTTAATATTTCTACATAATATAAGCAAAAAATGCTGAACAACCAAAGCAGTTTCCTTCCCTTTCTTAATAACCAGAAAAAAAAATCTACTAAGAGAAGTGATGCTGGGATTTTGTTCGAACATACAAATGCACTCACCCTGTGTCACTCGTGCACTCACAAGTTTGGGACACCAAAGATCATCATGAAAATTTCCCAAAAAAAACTCTAGATGTACTTCTCAAGGTTCTGTACCTATGTATAAACTTCAAATATATTCGATATTAAGGGTAACAAAAATGTGATAATTCTGATAGATGATTAGTCAGCAGGGAAAAAAAGGAAAAATGTCAAATGCTACCACCCATAGCAAATTTGTCTTTTTTAGATTGCTTCTTTTACTGCAGTTTAAACGTATTTAAAATTTTCACGGGAGATAGACTACATCATCAAATCCTTTTCTGAAATTATTTATTATGATTAGGCACCCTAACCGAAAGTTGAGTGCACGAGCACAACAAAAGGGTGAGTGCATATGATGTTACCTTTATTTCCATCAACAGTCACTAAGTACAAACTTGATAATTAGTGGAACAATATGATCAATTAGTACAAATTCTCTTGTTTGCTTTACTATGATCAACACAAGCATTGGAACAGTGAAACATCTTATTTGCAGTATTTCATACATTAATATTAGTACAACTCGATACTTCAAGTTAAAGCAACTTACTTGTCCACAGTTAGCGAATATATCAGCAAGTCTCTCCTCCGTCACCTAACAGATGCTCAGCATCATTAGACCTAACAGCTCCTCTAGAATACAAATGCATGCTGAGAAAATCATCAACTACTCACAGTATGGTCGATATCAGAGACATATACAGTTCGCCGAATGCTGTCTTCCCTGTCTGCATGCCTTGCTCTGTCATTCATCCTCCTCCTTCCCTGACTAATGTATCCATTCTTCTTCTGACAGAAAAAAACCCCAATCATTACATCCTATTCTGACCTTGTATTAATTTTCCTTTCCATGGAATTGTTAACTCCAGAGTTAGTTCTTACAAGCAGCTGATCATCTGTTAAATCCTAGTCAAATAATAAACAAAAAAAGCCAAGTGAAAGAATAATAGGAACATTGAAAGGGGAGTCTAGTCTCAAGCCTCCCGATTTTGGGGAAAATATGCAGTCTCAATCTTTATCGTCTAATATATGAACCACTCAAAAAAAAGTTATAGAAAAAAGAAAAAGAATTCTCAGTATGGGTTGCCTCATTACAAGATGATTTGAGAGTTGATCAAAAAGCAGTTTTAAAGAAAAAACTAAGGTATGGTAATTTGGATTGTATACCTATTCTAAATAAAAAGGCAGGAATTCTCAGTATGGATCAAAGAACTATTCCATGTGGGCAGTTTGGAAGAAACATTCGGGTATTGTACGCCTGTTCTAAATGAAATATAGAATTGCGCATAGTGCATTGACCGATTTTGCAGTGCCATCACATAAAAAATAAATCTTCAAAAATAAAACAGGTAAACCTTTCACCAAAGAATACCAACTACCGCACCACGAACCACCAACCGATAATGCAATCCAACACAAGGGGAAAAAGGAATCCAATCTTTACCTACCAAACTGATGAAAAGAAATAAGTAATCAAATCCATCACACAGGCACAATCACAACCAACCAATTCAGTCGCTCAAGAACAGCAGAGAGTTTTGCAGATTTTTTTTTACCCGACGCTGCTGGTAGGCGTCGGCGCCGGATTCCTTGCCGCCCCCGATCGAGTAGTAATCGAACACCGGCGCGTCCGCCGACAGCGCCTTCTTGGACGGCGACGAGACCGCTGCTGATGAGGGGATGAACTCCTTGGCAGCCGGGTTCAGCTTGGACAGCAGGTCCACCAGCTTCTGCACGCCGGTCTGGTATTCTGCCTCCTTTGCCGCCGCCGCCGCCACGGCAGCGGAATCCGCCGGTGCAGCCGCGGGCGATCCCCCCGCCACCGCCGCCATCCGCAGAGCCGGCTCAGACTAGACGGCGCAGCCGCGTACGCAACCAATCTTGGTCAAATCGCGGCCTCTCTCGCGCGGGGCTCTACAGAAGCGAGGCCATCTGGTGGCTCTGGGCTCTGGGGGCGGAGGAGGAGGTGGGGGTAGAAGCTACCGCGTTGATGCGAGGTGTTGAGCGCTCGAGCTCTCGCCAATGGCGTCGATTAGTGGCGAGTGGGTTTTGCTTTTACAAGGTTTTGTCCATTTTTTCATCGCAAGTCGCAACAGCTGCGAATTGGAAAATGGTTTGGAAAGGAAAGGACGGTAAGAAAGGGAGGATGCGTGGACGTGGTCTATGCACCGGGAGGTGTGAAGCACGTGTGCAACTGTGCACACATACTGTACAGTATGGTACATGTCCATCGGTCCATAACCATGAAGCCCTATAAATGGAGTGTAATTAGTGTGGTTGATTGATGGATCAAAGCTCCCAAAAAAATATGGGAATTTGTTCGTTTCCATGTGGGAATTAAATTGTTTCTATAAAAATTATGCTAAAAGTATATGTGTTTTCAAGGAGGCTAAGGTTGAATATTCATCCTTTTGCAATATTTTTCTAAGCCAAGGTACTTGGAAAAAAAACCAAAATCGAGTAAAGAGTATTTAGGGAGAAATGACCAAACGTAAATGAGCTGGTATTACTACATGTCAAAACTATAGCAGCCTTTTAAAGCAGCAAAGGAAAAATGTGGAATTAATTTTCTAATGGAAGTCATCATGAAATGAAATTTCCTAAGGCAACATTGACAAACAATATGAAAAGAAAAGTAGTAATATTCATCGCAAAAGAAGGAAGTACTAATTCTCTATATGCAAAGTATAAAATTTGGGTTTTCTACATTAGTGGAATCCGTGTAAAGCAATGTTGCTACGAACTATTCTCTTCCATTTCGTACATTATAAATAAAATCTCGGTGGAACTTGAATTCAGACTCTCTGACTCTGGTTTGCAAGAAAGGTTCACATTGAACAAGACCGTTGGAGTCCATATGAAGATGAAGCTCGAAAAGGACGAAAGTAATGGTAATTTATCTTCATCAAATCGTCAAGATTTTCCATAAGTTTGTCCACCCTAGATCGATTGATGTCATTCAAAATGGGATCTGGTCAATAATCCAGGTGTACCTAGTTACTACAACTAACTGGATTAATGCGAGTACCTTCCCTAGACCCTAATCGCAGGTCCTTATCCCCTGGCCGTCTCATGTCTATTGAGAAAATTGTGGGGTTTTACTTATTTAATTTAGCTATTAGCTATGAGTTAAATTAGCATGAATAACTTACTCGATAATGGTTCAGATTCTGATTATCAGAATTACGTGGTACTCTTTCAAAATGTATTAGCTCATCTCAGAAATTCAGTCAAGCTTTCCAAAAGGAAAATTGTCTAATCGGATTTGTACTCATGAGGAAAAACCATATATGTTCACATCCAGCAACTGTGCTGCGTACAACTTCAACCGTTTAGAGCTAGGTACTGACTATTGACAGAGTTCCAGATGGGCTCAAAATAATTTCCGTTCAACAAAGCTCGATGACCTGCAGCTTCTGTATGCATTTTCGATACAACTAGTGTACGAAGTTTGAAATAGTCGTGGCGGGTTTAGTTACTGTTTGACAGCACTTATAGCGGTGGCTTATTTTCTTATTTTTTTTAAACACGTTTCCCGAACTGCTAAACGGTGTGTTTTTTATAAAAATTTTTTATATAAAAGTATCTTAAAAAATTAAATAGGTCCATTTTTAAGTTTCTAATAGTTAATACTTAATTAATCATGCACTAATAACGTTTTTTTGTTTTATGTACGATTTATAAACCCAGAAAAATAAGTCAATTCAAACAGAACCCGTCTTGCAATTGTATGGTAAATATGGAGAACTTAAGAAACTTATTCAAAATAAAAGGAACTAAGAACTTAAGGTATTCAAAAGAAAAGGAATTAAGGGATAAAAATTAGGGATAAAAGAAGTGCCAAAAAATACTACGGGTAAATTGGCATAACCAATTGCCAAAAAAAAACTTTTTTAGACTAATAGTAATACAAGGATGCAATTTTTCGGCTTGGTGTAGAACTGTAGCACAACCACTGTAAGATGCTCATTCAGGGATATTAAGGAAGGCACTGACACATTCTCAGCGTTCAACGTTCTTGATGACCCTGCAGAGCCTTTTTTTTAAAACCAAATTTGTGTATTTGCACTGTATCGCATTTTATATGTATAATTTTATACTATGTAATACTTCTAGGGGAAAAAGAAATGCCTGCTGGAATCAACACCGTCGAAATCGATGCCTTCTGACGCATCATTCTTGGACGGAATCGGACCGGTTCATGGGCATAATATTTCCCTTATCGTTCGCATTTCTTATTCATGAGCTAATCAACGGCGATTTTGGTCTAACATACTGGTTGCCAACTTCAAAACACAGAGAAGGAAAAGGTTCAACCTTATGTTAGAAATTTGGGCGATCCTCTAATTTTACTCATGAAATTTTCTACTAATTATCCTCAATCAAATCTCAAGAAAATACATGTAGTTAAATTAATTTCTTAATAAGAGCTTTTAGTTTTTTAACTAGAAGAGTTAATTACAGAGCAAGTGGGACAGCTAGCTCCGACGCCTTCGTCAAATCCCAAGACAGACGAGGAAGTCGATGTTTGTTCATCGTTCATTTTCGCTGGTTTCTGCTCCAGCGCAGAATTCAGGTAGCACTAGAAAACGGGCGCGCCCGTTGGCGCCAACTATTATAGCCTATGGTCTGTATATATATTTTTTTCATTGATGAATGTCTAAATATTATACCGATAATTTAGAAATTAGTTTAATTTTTATCAAATTAATTCTTGTATATGAAATGGAGCAGAGATGAAGCAAGTGACGGTAATATTTGTGATATTTCTATTTGGAAAAAATCTAGGAATACATATTTCCTAAGAAATATATTATACTATGTCAACATAATTTGGCCAGTTTTGTTCAAAACAAAATAGAACAAAATTTGGCTAAAAATCTACATTCAAAAGGACCTCTTCCAAATTATAATGCTTATCTATAATCACATAAGCACCCTTTTGTCTTAATAGACTAAAGTAAAAACAATTAGGGCACTTTCACTTTATTAACCAAATCAACTCTAAAAAAATTTAGTAGTATCAAATTTTGGTATTTGGTAGCATTGGCTATGCTTGGTTTGATGTTTTTATCACATTTTGGTAGAGTTTTAAGAGAGAGAGATTATAGAACTACCAATTTTCGGTAGGATAGTAATGGTAGAAGTGCGTCAAAACTTGACAATGTTAAAAATTGATAAGATTAAAAGTGGCAATAAACTAAACAAGCCCATCACATCAGGCTAGTCAAGTAAAGATGGTTACATGTGAGACCGAATATGTGATATTGTAATTCGAGCACTTGGATCAATGCTCAAAATATAAAAGTCTCTATTATAGTTTAGCTAGGCATCCATGTGTTCTACGAGACAAGGTGAATATTTCAGCTGAGATGACTTGCCTAGCTGAGGCAATGTACATCATTTTTTATTGATTTGCTATGAGTAAATATACACTTCTACTTACGACGTATGCTTCATAAATCTTTATATGGATATTGTTTATAATAAAACTGTACTTACGACGTATGCTTCATAAATCGTTATATGGATATTGTTTATAATAAAATTGTTGGTGAACTTTTGATCGATCAATCGAATGGATATATGAAAGATCGAAACAGAATATTCAGGATATATATTCCAGAATCAAACAGATGGATGATATATCTATACGTGAACAGATGAAGACCATATGCATTCAACATACAGTGATAGAGAGCATTGCAACAGTTGGTGAAAAGTGGCTAAAAATGAAATAATTAATTGGAAAGAACATATTGCTAGTTACTGCTGATGTACAACTAAACAAATAATATTTTGATCAATTAAGGTTTGTGAATAATCAGTAGTACTCCAATTCAATCCAATAACTCAGTACTCCAATTCAGAAAAATCAATTCTGTGGAATATATGTAAATGAAAAAGGTAATAGTTTAGATGATATCAAGGAGAGAAAGTAGGATAAAAAGCAATGGGTGGAAGGGAAGCATCGAACTTAACCTATTAATGTAAGTTATGGTGACGAATCATAACTAAGAAGAATGAATAGTAGCCGACAACACTGGTAATTATGTAGCACACGAAGGCAACGAAGAAGGCAACGAAAAAACCAACACTTCTAGTGGCATTGTTCTATGAAAGAAGGAAGATGTAGTACTAGCAGTTATGCAGCAGACAAGGGCAATCTACAAAATGAAGATTTCTAGTGACACTGTTCTATGAAAGAGAGGAGATTTAGTTATTAGCTGCTATAATATTTTACAACACATATGAGTTTGAGAAGTAGGTTGCATGAGAAACATGAGTGGGGTTGTGTATATATCCTCGAAGGGTAAGAACCATGGGGAAAAAATTTTGTGACGTGTATTGACACAGGTAGCAAGTGGATAACATGCAAGAGGACAACATGACATGCATGCCGGTTGTCTATAATTTTTAACCAAAAAAAAAGGTAGTGCGCTAGGAATAGTAATATGTGAGCAAATAGTGATAGCTAGTGACACCGTTGATAGCAGTTCTTGGACAACCGTGAATATTCTAGGAGTGCAGACAGAGAACATCACCATTAACGCTCTATTGAGATGCTAGAACCTACTATAGTGGTAAACCTCAAATTTTAAATCGAGCCAAACACACATGAATTTTGGCCTATAGACTAGAATTTTATGAGTATTAACCTTGGGCACAAATATGCTTGAACATTAGCCTTTCTAGAATTTTTCATGATGGTTAACCTTGGGGCCAAAATTGCACAAAACTTTTGCAAATGCCCCCAAATCAGATGACTATTAACCTTCAGCCAAAAATTTGATGAGTATTTGCCTATGGCCAAAAAAGTACAAAATATTAGTTTGCTGGCTACTATTTGGTGATTATAAACTTGAATCTAAAAATGCACAAACTTCGTAATCATGCAAAAGTAAAATTCACTTATTTTTATGATCACTAACCTTGAAGAGACTGTAATTCGCGTCCCCCAGTCACTTCTCATACATGTCGACCAGCTCATCATTTCCCAGCCACACCTCCTGTAGCAAAGTCAAAACAATTGCATCTATGTATTTTTTTTGTTGTGAGCAATCCCACTATCCCAATGGACAAATTGCTAAAAAAATAGCTTGGTTTCCCCTCACCTATAGGTAGATAATGGATGAGCAGTTGGCGAGAAGACAGTCGATGATCTTCTTGTTCCGGCTGAACCAGTAGGCCTTGTACTAGCTCTCCCTGCAATTCTGCCCCCAATGTGAACACCACCACAATCAGTCAACCAATCGAACAAACCCCCAAGCAAAGCTGAGGGTGGTGAATTTAGTATAGTCGAGGGGAAAGCGGGGAAGTAGTAGAGATCCAGCTGCTGACCTTGGAGTCCATGCGCTTGTAGACCGGGGCGAGGATGTTGAATGTGGTGCAGGACACACACCGCTCATCCCGCAGCTGCAACCACCGGTGGTGGTGGTGGTGGTGCTGCCGGTCCCACCTCTGTTGCTCCCACTACCGCCTCGCGGCTGCCTTCCTCCGCTGCTTCTTCGTCTGCACCGCGCCAACCACCCAGCCAAAAAACAAAAAAAATCAACACCCCACCAGACAAAACACCTCGACCATGGCGGCGAGGCGGTTACAACTGTTAAGTGTATAAAGACCCATCTCATATAGGCTCATATAGCCCATGAAGCTCTCTATATATATTGTTATCCCCACTAATGGAGATTCTTCTTCTCTTCTCAAATTACTCAAGGTTAGTAACATGGTATCAGAGCATGGTTTAGGGTTAGGGTTAGACTAATCTAATCCCACCCAGATCCATTTTTTTTCATCGTCTTGCGGCTCGGCGACCCGTCGCCGCCTATCCTTGTGCGGCTCGTCGCCGCCTCCACGGCCGCCCGTCGTGGCCTTGTCTTCCACAGCCGCCGGTTGCGGCTCGCAGCCACCCGTCCAAGCCTTCGCAACCGCCCGTTGCGGCTCGTCATCTCCAGGCCGCCCGCACATTGTGGGTCCTTTTCCCGTCGTGGAGACCATCGTCAGGCCGTCCATCATGGCCTCCTCCTTTCCGCCCACGCGGAAGATATCGCCAGGCCGTCTGTTGCGGCCCTCTTCTTGCCACCCATCGTGGAGGCGACCGTCAGCGCTTCTTGCAACCTTGCTTCTACATCATCTTCTGCTGATTGCTTTGCTGTTCTTGAGGTAATCTTGTGCCACCAATTACAACCTGCTGGTTGCTTCAGGATTCTTGCCCGGTGATTGGTTTTGGTATCTTATATCCTCTGTTTCCATTGCTATCTGGTCCTGCTACTGGTGGTAGTCCTTTTTCTGCATTTCAGTCATATCATAGATCAATGCTATTGCTGGCAGTATCACTCTTGATGGTCAGAATTATCCTGAGTGGGCATTCTGTGTAGAGACTGCATTGAGGGGGGCTGGTTTGCTTTTTCACCTAACTGATGATGCATCTGCACTTAGGGCCGATGGTAGTAATGCTAAAGATGTCAGAGATTGGGAAATTAGTGATGGGAAAGTGATGGCTGCCATGGTCAATAGTACTAAACAATCTATGATTATGAGTCTGTCCAAGTTTAAAACAGCCAAAGCCATTTGGTCTTCTCTGAAGGACCGCTTTGTTCAGGATAGTGGTGCTCTTTTACACACTCTCATACAGCAGATTCAAGTAATCGAGCAGAATGATATGTCCATTGATGAGTACTACTCTGCTTTTGATCGTCTGATGGGTTCATTGACCTCTATGATAGGTGATTGTACAGCTGATAACTGTCCAGCACATAAGTTTGTTGACAAGTTCTTTATATATCGTTTTGTCATGGGAGTAAGGGCAGAGTTTGATTTCATTCGTACAAGACTTCTTCATGATTGTCCTAATTTAACCATGGCACGTGCTTTGTCTGAATTACTTGCTGAAGAGACTCGCCTTTGGCCTATGTCTGTTCCTTCAATGCCTGTGTCTCATAGTGTGTTGGCAGCCTCTCACAGGACCAGTGCATTAAAAGATACCTCTTTAGTACCATGTAAGCATTGTGGCAAGACTACTCATATTCCAGCGAACTGTTTTACTCAACATCTGGAGAAGTTGGCTGAGTATCGTGCACGTCGTGCTGCACGTGCTGGTCGTGGTCGTGGTACAGCTCCTCCTCCTCCTAGAGGTTCAGTGTCAGTTGTTGGTTCAGTGTCAGTTGCTGCTGCTTCATTTGTTAGTGCTCCTTCATCATCTTGGGTGCTTGATTCAGGGGCCTCTTTTTATGTGACATCTGACCGGTCCTAGCTCACTGCTTGCAAGCCAGTTGGTGATGGTGGTTCTATTCAGACAGCAGATGGTACATCTTGCTATATCACTCATGAGAGTTCTCTTTGCACTTCTCATTTTTCTGTGCCTAGTGTTTCTTTTATACCTCAGTTGTCTATGAGCCTTCTTTCAGTTGGTCAAGTAACCGACCATAATTGTTTTGTTGGATTTGATGACTCATCTTGTTTTATTCAGGATCGTCGAACCGGGATTGTGATTGGGACTGGCCATCGCCGTAGAGGTTCCCCTAGCCTCTATGTTCTTGACACCTTGCGTCTTTCTCAGTCTTCCGCCTGTGTGTCATCCGCTGCATCGTACTCCACCTCATCCTTCGTTGCATCGTCATCTACCTCGTTTTTTGTGAAGTGGCATCATCGTCTTGGTCATCTTTGTGGATCTCGCTTATCTACCTTAATAAATAAAGGTTGCTTAGGTCATACATCTATCGAGTCTAGCTTTCATTGTAAGGGCTACAAGCTTGGAAAACAAATACAGCTTCCCTATTCCTCTAGTGTTTCTCATTCTGCTAGACCGTTTGATCTTATTCATTCAGATGTATGGGGTCCTGCTTCTCTTACTACAAAGGGTGGTCATAAATATTATATCATTTTTATTGATGATCATTCTCGATACACATGGATTTATTTTATGAAACACCGTTCCCAGTTGTGCTCCATATACCAGCCTTTTGCTCGTATGGTTGATACTCAGTTTTCTACTCCTATTAGAGTTTTTCGTTCTGACTCTGGTGGTGAGTATTTATCTGATGTTTTCCGCCAGTTTTTGACTTCTGAGGGCACACTTGCTCAACTCTCCTGTCCTGGCACTCATGCTCAGAATGGTGTTGCAGAACGCAAACATCGTCATCTCATAGAAACTGCTCGAACACTTCTCATTTCCTCTTTTGTCCCCTCTCATTTTTGGGGCGAAGCTGTTTTTACTGTTGTCTATCTAATCAATAGACAACCATCATCCAAACTGTCTGGCTTATGTCCAGGTGAAGTACTATTTGGTACTCCTCCTAGTTATGATCATCTTCGGGTTTTTGGATGTACGTGCTATGTTCTGCTTGCACCTCGTGAGCGAACTAAGTTGACTGCCCAATCGGTTGAGTGTGTTTTTTGGGTTATAGTCCTGAGCATAAAGGCTATCGGTGTTATGATCCTTCCTCTCGTCGCATACGTATCTCTCGTGATGTCACATTTGTTGAGAATCGTCCTTTCTTTTATGATTCTTCTACTTAGCCCTTATATTCTCCCATAGAGTCCACGTCCTTTCTTCGTTTTCCTCCTATTTCATCACCGGATTCATCAACGGATGCTGTCACCCCACCACCACCACCCATTACCATTATTTCTAATTTCACTCCTTCACCTCCACCCACTCCAGTTGAGTCTCTAGTTTCACCTCCACCTCCACCTGTCACACGTGTCTATGCTCGTCGTCCCATAGAGCTTCCGCATAATCCGTCCTCCTCGGCCAGTCCCGATGCTCCTGTTTTTGATGAATCTAACAATCCTGATGAGTCACTGGTTGGTTTGAGATATAATCTACGGGATCGTACCACTATTCGGCCAGTTGAAAAGTATGGTTTTCTGTATGTGAATGCTGTTGTTCATGAGCCATCCACTTATCAGGCAGCTTCTAATCTTCCGGAATGGCAGCTTGCTATGTCTGAGGAACTTGCTGCTCTTGATCGTACAGGCACTTAGGATGTTGTTCCACTACCATCACATGCAGTCCCTATTACATGCAAGTGGGTATTCAAAATTAAGACTAAGTCAGATGGATCCATTGAGAGATATAAAACTCGTCTTGTGGCTAGAGGTTTTCAGCAAACTCAAGGTCACGATTATGATGAAACTTTTGCTCCGGTTGCTCATGTGACTACTGTTCGAACTTTGATTGTAGTGGCTGCCGCATCCTCTTGGACTATCTCTCAGATGGATGTTAAAAATGCTTTCCTTCACGGTGATTTGCATGAGGAAGTTTATATGCAGCCACATCCAGGCGTTGATGCTCCCTCAGGACATGCTTGTCGCCTTCATCGTGCTTTATATGGTCTTAAGCAAGCTCCTCGTGCCTGGTTTGAGCGCTTTGTCAGTGTCATACGGGCTGCTGGTTTCAAACCTAGTGATCATGATCCTGTCTTATTTATTCATCTCTCTTCACGTGGACGTACTTTGCTCCTTTTATATATTGATGATATGTTGATTACGGGAGATGATGCGGACCACATTTCCCATGTGAAAATGGTGAGCAATTTCAGATGTCTAATCTGGGTCCTCTCAGTTATTTCTTAGGCATTGAGGTCTTGCACTCTGTAAAGGGATATTATATTTCTCAGTCCAAATACATACAAGATCTTATTACTCGTTCTGGAATCACTAACAATAGGATAGCTGCAACACCTATGGATCTTCACTTGCAGCTTCGTCCTACTGATGGTGTTCTCCTTGAAGATCCCTCTCGATATCGGCATATTGTGGGCAGCCTTGTTTATCTCACTGTTACAAGACTTGATATAGCTCATATAGTTCATATTCTGAGTCAGTTTGTGAGTGCTCCTACTTCTGTTTATTTTGGACACTTATTTCGTGTGCTGAGATACTTGAGGGGGACATCATCTCATTGTTTATTCTATGTTAGTGACAACCCGCTTCAGCTTCATGCTTACTCGGACTTCACTTGGGCGAGTAATCCAACAGACCGTCGTTCTGTCACAGGTTATTGTATTCTTCTTGGCTCTTCTCCTCTTGTGTGAAAGTCCAAGAAGCAGGCACCTGTATCTCGGTCTAGTACAGAGGCAGAACTTCGAGCACTTGCCACTACCACTTCAGAGATTATATGGCTTCAATGGTTGCTAGCTAATTTTGGTATTTCCTGTGATGCCCCCACACCTCTTCTATGTGACAACACTGGAGCCATACAGATTGCTAATGATCCTGTGAAGCATGAGCTTACAAAACACATTGGTGTTGATGCATCCTTTACTCGGTCCCATTGTCATCAGAAAACTATTGCTCTTCAGTATGTGCCCTCAGAGCTGCAGTTGGCAGACTTTTTCACTAAAGCACAAACTCGAGAGCAGCATCGGCTTCACTTGCTCAAACTCAATATTTTAGATCCTCCACTTTCACCTTAAGTTTGAAAGGGAGTGTTAAGTGTATAAAGGCCCATCTCATATAGGCCCATATAGTCCATGAAGCTCTCTATGTATATTATTATCCCCATTAATGGAGATTCTTCTTCTCTTCTCAAATTACTCTAACAACATGTAAAAGGCCTCGGCCGCCGCGGAGGCGGCGGCGGTGGTCCCGAGCCATGACCCTGGCTCTCAACCCCCGCCGCCAAGGAGATCGCAGGGGCCGCCACAGCGGCAGTGGACGTGGGAGGAGATGCGGTTTGTGAAGGACGCGGTTTCCGCAGTCACGCCGGTACCGTACCCGGCCAGGGTCACGCCGCTGCCGGAGGACCGGCAGGTGGAGAAGGTGCCCCGGGAAGGGCCGATGGACAAGGACTCTGGGCAGATCCGCCAGGGCCGCTGCTCAAAGCGAGGAGGAGGAGGATGATGCCCTAATCTGCTCAGCGCCGTCGTCGCTCGATCTACCCCGCCATGGCCCGATCTGCGCTCCGTGCTGCCGCCTCTTCGTGGAGCCCCGCCGCCCTCTTCCTCATCCGCTCCATGCCACCGCCGAGCTTGGGGGAGAGGCAGCAACGTCGGCACAGAGGCACGGCGGAGAGCACAGTGAGGGTGGCGTCGGGGACGCACGAGCAGATGGAGAGATCGAGGCGGGAGAGGGGGCGATGGCTGATAAGGTGGCGCTCCGGCCCGTAGAGGTGAGAGAGGAGGATGGGCGGATAGGGATTTAGAGGTTTTGTGGAAAAACCCCTCAAACATCATATATTACAGTGAGGTCGACCGCAGTGATCTCTCACCGTCCATCCACGATCCGACGGCTGCTCGGGGGGTGGGGGTGCGAACGCTAGATTTGGGCTGTGCCACGTGGATGGGCTCTCCGGCCGGGAATATGACCAGATTTCGTATATAGAGATAGCTGTGTGTTCGCGTAAGTGAAATGACACTGAGAGAGTGAGCCCTTCCTTTCCAAAAGATGACACTTTGAAAGAAGGCAACAACAACTTTGAGTGTGAAGCCTCTAATCTCTAATTACTACTCTCTCCGTTCTAAAATACAAAAGTATAGATTTGTAATAGTAAGATATGTCACATCCAGTACTGGACAGGTGTTCAGATTCGTAGTATTAGGATGTGTCACATCCAGTACTAGATTTTTTTATTTTAGGACGGAGGGAGTAGTTTTTTCTGCTCAAGGTACTAAACTACTCTATCTGTTTTAAAATATAGTAACTTTAAAATTTTAATTTGTATTAAATATAACAACCTAGTGGAGTACTTATAAAAGGTAACATTTATCCCTAAACTATCTATACTATCTCTTATCTTCATTAACACTTAATCAGTTCAGGCCGACACTTCACCCATCCTAAAGAGACAAATAAGCTTTTTACATCCACTTTAATAGCCGTATTAAGAACTAAAACTTATTATATTTTGGATCAGAGAAAATACCAATCTCCAATTAGCTGAAGATAGAGAGGGGGGAGAGAGAGAGCTATCTATGGAAGCTTCGTTTTGCCAACTACTAAACAAAACGCAAATTGGTAGAGAGAGAGGGAGAGCATAAAGCTGTTGTTGTTGTGTATGTGTTGATGCATGGATTGTTTGGGTCAGAAGCAATGTGCTTTGCTACCTGACTTGATCTCTAATAATGACGTGTAGTGAAAAATTCAGATAATTCGATCTGGGCTAGGGGCTGAGCAGATGTTGGCATCCCCTAACGCATGTCTGTTTCACTCAAGACCTGAACTTATGTACTTTACGTGTACTGCTGTACTCGTTGCGTTACATTACGCTGCACTGACTAGCTATTTGACTTGCAGGAACTCAATATTTCTCGACTTCAGCAGTGCAGGGAAGGTGCTGATCCAGGATTAATTTCAAGGTTTCTTGGATGGGCGTTGAGTTCAACAAATTACTGCTCAATGGGAACAGAAATCAAGGTCCATAATTGCATAAATCAAGGTTCATAAGGCTATTCTCAATGAGGTGTTTCACTTTACTGTTTTCAAAACTGCCACATCACATAGACCACAATAAAACAATGGATGAAACAACCCCTCTCAATAAGAAGTTTCATTCCACTGTTTCCAAGGACAACCATAGCATTTAAATGATGTACAAGGTTGGGATCAAATACACTATATGAATTGTGTAGCCATTTGTTGTTGTTTTTATATCAAATATTAGCATACGATCTAACATATATGACCTTGTCTTTAATTTGAACCCAATATTAGCAAATAAATATGATGAAACAAAAATAATATAAAATCCACTTCAATATCCATACGAAATGAGATAGATTAATAGATCACATATATGAAAGAGTACATATAGGACATCTCAAACTTGACTACATATACCACTTGAGTTGTAAATAAAGTAAACTTTGCCAAATATAGAGTAAATATCATGGTCCAAACTTTTGCCAAATATACTCAACTAGATCCTTCTTAAGTTGAAAATGGGTGGAACGATCCTGAATCTCAGTATATTTATCTAGTGCTCTTTCAAATGTGCTGCGGGGATGATATTCAGCGGATCCAGAAAAAGGAACGGTGATGAAACGAAAGGTCTCAGTGGTCGTTTCATACCGTTTCCAAGACCTAGGAAACGCTGTGGCATGGTTTCATCCTCATGAAACTGGAGTCATCTCTCTCTTCATTAATCTTGCACCATGTCATCACTTTAGCTGAGTTGGCAGGTCATTTAATGCCATGTCACATAAGGCCAGTCCCAGCGAAAGTTTTATTTTCATTTAACAAGGTAACACATCAGAAAAATGGTAACATGACAAAAAAAAAATTATAAGAAAAGAGAGGAGAGAAGTTTCATCTAGTTGAAATAGGGTGCATACTATTTCCAATACATTGGAAACCCAATGAAACTGCGTTGGGAGCGCTTCGTTTCATCACTCGCATTCTCGGCAATCCCGTGCGGCTGGCGTCCTCGCTGCGCCTCCCCGCCATTTTCCCATCATCTTCCGCTATTTTCCAATCTGTGCTCCTCCCTATTCCCCCGGCTGGCCATCTCCCCTTAATCCCAAGTAGGTTGAGCCACTCAAGCCACCGGAGGAGGCATGACGGCGTAAGGACCTGCAAGGCGGCGGAGAAAAACTGCAACATGGCAGATCTATGGTTCCATGGCTCGATGAGAGAAGGGAAGCTCCAAAATCCTAACATCGTCTTCATCGAGTGCTCCATCATCGCCAACACCGGCACCGGCACCGCCAACTGCAGGATGGTGGCTCGGGTCTGGAGGCAGTAGTGGCGCAAATTTCCAGGTGCCCTAGGGAAACCACTCCCCAAATCCATGGCAAGTTACGGATCTTTTCATTTGTTTGGCCACAAAAGTCAATAGATAAGGTTGTGAACTCTCGAGAAAGTGCTAGAAGAAAATTTCCCTTTCCGGCCTCTCTTCCTCTTGGACTCCGGTCGGGCTCCTCTCCTCTACTAGTAAGGTAGGCTTAGGTTGGTCGGCGGCAATTGGAGTGGGGACGAAGCTTGTGGTTGCTAGATCCTATCGCCTGGAAGCAGCTCGGGTGGCGGAGGTCCATGCGGCTGCCAGCTCCGGCAAACAAGAAGCAGATTGGGCAGGGTTGTTGCTTATGGCCGTCGGATTCAGTTGCTGGAAAGAAGTTCGAGCGGCATCGGTCTCATTGGACTGGCTACATAATTCATATAAAACATTTGATCACCAACACCTTACAACAATTAAATGCTATAGCTAGCCTACGAAACAACAAAATGAAACTTTCCATTAGAGACCTTGTTTCATTCATCAACTCAAAACTCAGTAGATAATGTGATACTTTTAAAAACTATGAAATAAAACTGTACACCGAGAATAGTTTAGACAAATTTTGAAATAAGTAACAATATTATTGCTGAATTATTAATTGTGCTTTGGAAGCTAGCTCACATCATCACCCTCAACATGTAGGAAAAAAACTCCTGACCGAGAAATATAACCAAACAATAATTTTAAAACCCTTTCTGTGTTACTTCCTTCATCCTAAAATATTACAACCTCTAGAGTTTAATTTTGTCTTAAATCTAACAACTAGTACGTATAAAAGGTAATATTTATCACTAAACTACCCACACTACCCATTGGCTTTATTATCACCTAACGAGACCAGGCCCACATTTCACCCATCCCATGTAAACAAATAAGCTTTTTTTTATCTCTCTACTTAAAAGACATGTCAAAGGCTAAAACTTGCTATATTTTAGAGCGATAACATATCCTATGCACATAGTCTTTTCGTGCTCACACTGTGCATACCAACTAACGAATATCACCAAAAATTATAGAAAAATTTGTACATGTATTTCCAATAGTATTACACCAATGTATAAAATCTTATCTTCAAATTCATTATATTTTAGCCATAACAAAAAATCTAACAGTTTTAAGAATATAAATCTATCAAAATTTTATCTTTTTTGTTGCTCTCTATTTATAATGAATTTAAAGATTAGACTTTATACATAGGTGTAGTACTATTAGAAGTACATGTATAAATCTTTTTAGAATTTTTAGTAATATTTGTTAGTTAATGTGTACGGTTTATATACAGAAAAATTTGTGCATGGGATACGTTCCCTTTTAAAACGGAGGGAGTACTTATTAGCAGCAGCTTGTTATTCTTAGAATCCATTGAAATAAAAACTAGTACAAGCTGCTAAAGGGACTAATTAACGTGCAGTAAAAAAGAACCGACATTGCAAAACGAGATAAACCATTAGCGCATGATTAATTGAGTATTAATTATTTTAAACTTGAAAAATAGATTAATATGATTTTTTAAGAAACTTTTAGATATAAAATTTTTGCAAAAACACACACCGTTTAGCAGTTCGGAAAGCGTGCTCATGGAGGACGAATAAGTAGCCCAGCTCATCCTTACTACTAAACACACCCTTAGTTTTGCCACGCACAACATACAATCACGTTGCTTTACTATATTTACGAGTACATGAAATATGCAAGTAATTAAACAGGATACCATTATCTATACAACTCAATCTCAGCTGAACTACAATTGTGAAGAAGGAATGCGCCGGTGTTCAGCTTGTGGACACTGTAGCCCGTCCGGCACAGCTCGGCAGCAGCATCATACAAGTCTTGCCCGTCTGGTATGAGGGAACGGTATGTGTTGCTAACGCAGCTGCCTGTTTGCTCTCCTTTGCAAGCAACTAGTAAAGGCCATAATCAAGAACTCTGGCCTAGTTGACGAATAAAGAGAATCTAGAGGCATGCAATAGATTAAAGCCGACTATCACAGTGTCACTTTACTTTATAGCTAAGGATTTTGGCAGCAGTGCTATGATTTCTAAATTCTACTCACGTAACTATGGAGATACTGGGGTCATAAAAGCAATGGCTCACATTCTTTGCCCAGTGAGGAGTAAGTTCCACGAAAATATCACCACCGTTGATATATAATATTTGGATAATGATACGATTGCCCAATGTACTCGTAGCAATATGATGAGATGCTATTCCCCTCAGAATAAAAGGATCAAAACCTTTTGCACCCTATGCCGGATTTACAGCTTGTACTTTTCTAGTTAGTCTATAACGATCGGACACCCATATCCCAGGACTGTACAAACTCGTTACATGAAATACGCCAAAGCCAAAGCAAGCCATCCCTACAAGAAATAAAAGAATTCCAAAGATCTTGGGCAAATCCAAAAAGGGTTTTCCCATTCGCTCATCACAAAATATTTTAAGATCCCAATATACCTAATAGCAGATAGCTGCTAATAAACACGAGCTAGAAAACACAGTTTTTTCTCGTTAGCAGAACGATGAATTTTTTTATTTTTATATTTATTTAATAAAATATTTACAAAACTACATTTTTATTTCAAAAATTTACAAAAATATACTCCCGCCGGCCTCTGGGAGGGCGATATGTCTGAAACCGCCCTCCCAGAGGGCGATATGATGACGTGGCTGACGGCCGTGGGCCGACGGCCCACGGCCGTCAGCCATTTTGCAGGCGGCCCCCCGGGCCACACAAAAACCGCCCTTTAAAAGGGCGGCAAGGGGGCCGCCTGTAAAAATCCGGCCAGGGGGCCGGCCATTTTACAGGCGGCCCCCTTGCCGCCCTCTCAGAGGGCGGTTTTTGTGTGGCCCAGGGGGCCGCCCTCTCAGAGGGCGGTTTTTTTGTGGCCGGGGGGCCGCCTGCAAATGGCCGACCCACAGGCCGGCCATTTTGCAGGCGGCCCCCTTGCCGCCCTCTGAGAGGGCGGTTTTTGGGTCACCGAGGGGCCGCCTGCAAAGTCGGTCCGGACGGTCCGCACTGTATACGGACGGTCCGGACTGGCTACTTTGCAGACGGCCCTAGAGTGCTGTCCGGACGGTCCACGCTATATACGGACGGTCCGAACTGTACAAATTACCGTTTCACAGTATATAGTCCAGACCATCGTCACCCTGTTCAGATGGTCCGTATTGTATAAATTGTTGTTTTGCATTATATAGTCCGGACCATCGTCATCCTGTCCGGACAGGCATATCTGTGGCGGGAAGAAAGAGGAAGTACCCACGCTGCATACAGTAGTTACATCTCTAGTTGGTTATCTGTTTAAAATTCCCTAAGGCATGTAATAACGATAACTAGAAACGTTTGATGTGCCGTTTGTACTCTTTGTATGGATAATTTCATTATGTTCGTATGTAATTAACGTGTGTTCGGTTGTCACTGCTCAGAATGTACTTTCGCCGTAAAATTAAAACTGAAAAATTTATGTTTTTGATCAGTTTCGTCACAAACATAGATCGTAAACGATCGACGAGTGTAAATAAAGTAAAGGGGTTTCTTTAGTATACGTAGAATTAATAAAACATGATATACAACAGACAAACTATTACTGATGCAACGTACTACGGGCCCTGACCGTAACCACTAGCCCTCTTTGTCTTCTTACCCTGCGCTCGCACCTGCCCCTGGGAGTACGTTAGCCGGTCTGGTGGTACGGCACGGCCAGCGCGGGTCGTCTGCACGGGTGTGGCAGCTGGTGGGTCCTGTGTCTGTGGTGGCGGAGCTCCTTCGAGCTGCGAGGCTGGTAGTATCTCCTGGATCTCCTCGCCCGAGTCCTCCAAGTCGTCCCCCTCGAGAGGATCCGGTGCCCAACCGTTGCCGCGTGCGGCCTGCGTGGAGGAGCCAGCGCCAGCAAACATCCCCGGCGCTGTAGAGTGGAACAATGTACACCAAAATATTGATAATTGCAAATCAAAATTTGGTAAGGCAAAAATAAAGTTTGATATAACCTGAAGGACCTCCTGTGGTGGCCCGAGGGGCAGTTGTCACGCCCACGCCCTGCGTGGAGGAGCCAGCGCCAGCAAACATCCCCGGCGCTGTAGAGTAGAACCATGTAGACCAAAAAATTGATAATTGCAAACCAAAATTTTGCAAGGCAAAAATAAACTTTGATATAACCTGAAGGACCTCCTGTGGTGGCCCGAGGGGCAGTTGTCATGCCCAGCTGCGCGTATGGTCGTCTGTGGTACACTCCATGCGTCGATGTGCTAGCTCCAGAGGGATGTAGGTACGGTGTAGCGAAAGCTGCAGGGAAGCATATTGA
Source organism: Oryza meyeriana var. granulata (assembly GCA_003991445.1). NCBI lineage: Eukaryota > Viridiplantae > Streptophyta > Magnoliopsida > Poales > Poaceae > Oryza > Oryza meyeriana. The sequence continues at coordinate 48,351 of RYFJ01002661.1, read as the reverse complement.
TGTACAACAGTACATGTCATAGAAGGAAACATGTTATGAACCGATGGTTAGTCCAATTTACCTCTGGAGGGGCCAGATGGCTGACTGGAACCCTGCAGTCGCACTCCTGCTCCTGCTCCTGTTCTTGCTGGCCGTGGCTGTTGCTGCTGTACAACTACGGGAGGTACCGCATCGACTGCACGACAAGTGAGCGCACGAATCACTGTGAGCATCGCCTGACGAATCCTCCCGAAGGTCGTCCTCTGCTCATCGGCATTCAGCACAATCCCACTGTCCAATCGTCCGAATGCCGCGTTTACATCAGCCTGAACCTGTCGCGCTGCGTCGGCCTATTTTAGATGTGATGTGAACATGTGTTAGAACTGTGGACACCTACAAAGGAATTCGGGGTGCAAAGATAATGTGACGTACTGCGCGGAAGTAGTCCTGGTCACGGTGTCTAGGATACGTGTCCGTCGTAGCGGCGACGTGTGGCTGTGGATCATCTGGGGTGAACGTTACGCGTGTGCGGGTACGGGCCTGGTACCACGTGAGGTATGCTAGGTAGGCCTCCTCAGTGTGTGCATGTATCTCGTCGACCACCTCCTCCGTCGCCAACAACCAGTCGTCCACGTACTTCTGCAGTCAAGGATACCACTGAACACCGGCTGCATGTCCCCTACGATTATATCTATTTGCAGAGAGTGCATTAGACTACATTAAATAGTTATAGTAGTAAACAAAAATCGCAGTTGTACTAACCGGTGCACATCGCGCGGCACATCGATCTGCACGGGCACAGGGGAGTACTGACGTAGTCCGAACTGTCGCAGCACGCGCTGCGGAGAGTGGGGCTCGACGAAGATGTCGAACACCAACGGCACTGTCGTCATCCAGTACGCCTGGTCACGCGTGCAAAGAGTAGAGAGTCCGTGTGGTGCACGGGCCGCGATGGCCTGCGGACTGTACGGCTCCCAGACGACGTCGCTGGGCAGCAGGTGGTCGAACTCCAAAACGAATTCGGGGTAGGCCCTCCTAACCTGCGTGTGGGCGTAACGACGCTGCAAAATAGGAAAAGGTTAAACGTCAGTGTTTGCGCATAACTGCTAAACATAGAATTTCACATTTTGTACCTCACGTCGACACCATACGGTCCCCATAGTCGGACGGTCCTCAGGCCACTGGCCGTACAAGCCTCCAGGGCCGCCCTCGTAGGAAGAGTGCTGAATCAGAGGACGGCCTATCGCGAACCGCTCGGCCACCCATAGCTGCAGAAGGAGAGGGCAACCGGCGATAATCGCACCTGGATCGGTCTTTGTGCACGCGTCACAAAGAGCATGGTACGTCGCCGCTAGCACAGCAGATCCCCAACTCCACTGCGGTACGCGGCCGTCCTCGCTGTCGGCGATCGCACGAGCGTAGTGAATCAGTCCCTTGTCCACCGCGTGCCCGTGAGTGTTGGTGAACATCACCCACCCGAACAGCCACAACAGGTACGCCTCCATGCTCCGCTGCACTGAGTAATCGTCGGCGTCATCGGCTAGCTTATCTGGCTGTAAAGGAAGATTATAGTCAGCAACTTTGTTGCTTTGTAGATCAGATGATTGTGAATTAATGGAATCTGCGACTTACGGTGAACTGTAACAGCCAAGCCTGCGAGGGGCCGGTCGTGGTGTAAGGCGGTAGCGAACCCGGGTGTCCAAGTTCAAGTCGACGATGCACGGGCTCAAACCGAGCAGTGATATCCTGCGACCAACCGTGCGCCCCGTCGATCGGGCCGACTGCATCTCCTGCGAGGGGAAGTCCTAACAGGTACGACACGTCCTGGAGTGTGGGAGTCATCTCGCCGCACGGCAGGTGGAACGTGTGGGTCTCCGGTCTCCAGCGATCCACCAGTGCGGCCATAAGTGACCGATCAGCGTCCCATCGCTTGGCGGGGGCTCTCTCGTCCGGTGCGGGCTCGACTAGCCTACACAGCGAAAGAAGTCCAGCCTCACACAACCTGCAGAATGTAGCACTGTAATCAATATTGGGGAATATAGATATGCACAAACGATGTGAATGAATATTTGTACAGCTCTTACCTCTGACGGAACCGAGGATCTATCCGCAGGAGGTGACGTGAAGGCCGTGGACGGAAGGTGGGTAAGTGGGCACCCTCCACGGCTGACAGGTAAGACCGGTGGGACCGGTCGACACCTCGGTCTAACAGCTCTGGTGTATCGTATGCCATACCTGCATGTAAATAGAGAGTTAGCGTTAATTATTGTTATAGTTTATAGCATTGTTACATGATAATAAAAAACAACAGTACGGTACATATCCTTCTATAACAAAGAACTAGTATAGACTTACGCTACACCGTAACACCACTAATTGTTCGAGAACGCCTAAGACGGGGTTGTCTTGATGTTGTGCCTTTACCCGTAGGACGCCTGCCATCATCAGTTGAACCCGACGGTCCAGCTTCCGTCGTACTTGGACCGGTTGCATCCTTTGGACAGTTCTTATATGTATGACTTGTTTGGTCACACTTTGAACAACGTTTATGCCTTCCACCGGCTTCTGAGTCATCCATGTCATTACGGATGTGTCTTGTCTTGCGGCGACCTACTTTATTCCTCAATTTTGTTGGATCAGGAATGTACATAGCTTGAGGATGCTCCATAGTAAATGTACCCGTAATACCAAAACCGTATATCTCTCCGCTCCAGGTATTATAGATTGCTTCTTTCCTGAAATAAGGTGAGACAAAATAGCGTGCTTCTATCCCGCACTCACCGCTCGCGGCAATAACTTGAGAGCATGGCTTGTGGAGCAGAGTAGGTTTTCGGCACGAGCACTTGCAGGTCCCGTCTTCCTTCAGCACACACTCATGCACAACTCTTTTACGGAAGATTCCGCGCATGCCCTTGTCGACACACAATATTTCAAATCTGTGTTCTTGTGTGTCTTGAGGTAGAGCACGATGTCTTCGGGCCTTTTTACTTTTATCTTGCAGATACTTCCTCAGTAGTGTGCCAAATAAAAGATTATTGTCCGTCATTGAGGGCCTAGCTGCTTTGAACCGATCTCTAAAGTACTTGCATGTGTCATGCAAGATAAATTTAACTATGCCAACAAGTGGGAGCCCTCGAACACCACGCATCACCCAGTTATAAACCTCTGCCAAATTTGTGGTCATTATGCCAAACCGAGAACCATCCTTGTCATACAACAATTCCCATTTCTCCTTTGGCTCATTCTCAATCCAATCTGAAAATTTTCTAACTGAGGATGCAGACCTTCTTCTCATATGAAGTCCGTCAGTTGATAGAGGTTCAAGAGCTTGTGGAGCCTCATCCCCTCCAATGGTAGCCCTCCTGGACTACTCATCTGTTTGTTTAGAGGTCAGCTTATTCAACCTCCTCCAAAGCTCCTTGAATTTCTTCTCTTGATTCTGGACGCAAAGCCTCTTGAAAAGATCCATAAGGTGCTTATTTCTAAACTGTCTGTAGAAATTAGCACCCATATGACGCATGCACCATCTGCTTTGGACATCAGACCACCTTGGTGGGTATCCCTTCTCAACACATCCATATCTCAATTCCTCAATTGCACGCAGCAAGCCGGCATGACGGTCATGTATAAGGCATACGTCTGGTCTCATCCGTACAACTGCATACTTAACCCTCTCTAGAAACCAATACCAGCTATCAGTGTTCTCACTCTCAACAAAAGCAAAAGCAACTGGTAGAACTTGGTTGTTTCCATCAACTCCAATTGCTGTTAAGATCTGCCCTCTGTACTTTCTGGTCAGAAATGTCCCATCGATGTAGAGGATGGGACGACAATGGACAAATGCCTGAATGCAAGCACCTAATGCAAAGAATACTCATTGCAACACACTTTTATTACCATGGTGAATTGATGGAAAGGCTTTTAGGTCGTAGCACGTCTCCGGATTCCTCTGAAGAATACAGCCTAACAGACGAGACAAATTATCATAGGATGCTTCAAATGTGCCAAATCTCATCTCTACAACCTTCTGTTTTGCCCTCCAAGCCTTAACATAGCTAATTGTGTATTTAAATTTCTCTTCAATATGTCTAACAATTGACCTTGGTTCGTACCCCATATTGTTAATAATATGGGAGTACATCTCTGTCGCAACAAATGCAGATGTCATATTTCTGTGATATTTTTCAACACCGGGTAAATAACATGAATGCTCAGTCACGATTGAAACTTGCCAATAATCTTTCCATTTACCCTTGAATGCGTGCACCCGCCATGGACACCCATCCTTCATGCACTTTACTTCATAGACCGATTTGCTTGACTTCATGACTGAGAACTCCCTTTGAAGTGACACGGCCCATTGTTTTACTGCCTCTTTTAAATCCTCTACATATGCATATTTAGCCCCTTCGATGACCTCATTTTCTTTGTACTCCCATGACACATGATGTCCCTCGGAGATAGAAAGCCTAGAGAAATCCTGGTTGCTCCATTCTGCAGGCATCATGGTGTCCTCATCAGACGAATCATCCTGCTCTGCTTGCTCGTTTTCAGAATCTTCCCTATCCATTTCTTCAACGATTCTATTGATTTGTTCTCCCTCATCTGCCACACCTGTTGGCTGTCTATCTTCTTCATTCCCTCCTTCATTCCCTTCTTCATTTTCTTCCATTGTTTCCCTATTATCTCCCGCCGTACTTGGACCCTCATCATCTTGCACGGGCATTGCACCAGCAGTGTTTTCTTTCTCATATATCGACACAAGTATGCCCAGTGGCCAACCACGTTGAAATGCATTCTCCACATACCATCTCCAAGTGACAGTGCAATCCACCGGCATTAGTCTCCAAAAAAAACCTTCAGCTGCACGACTGACTACTACATACAAGGTTATTGCGCTGAGCTCGGGGTTCAATCAAAACCATCGCATCAGCCAGTTGTACACTGACCCAAAACTTCTCTCAGCTGGTATATCAATCCCCTTAGCCGTTGAACTAAAATCCGACAGATCTACCCCTTCTGGACCATATCTAACATTCCCTTGCCCGTGAAATAACTGAAATATCACCTTATTTGATATTTCTGTTGATGAAAAAATACAGTTAAACTAGATACCAATATTTTCCTCACATCTCTACAAAAATTAAATCATCTAACACATTAACTAAAGACCTACAGATCTACGAGTAACAACTTATTTTCATATAGTACTATACACATAACCAGTACAATACTACATCAATTTATGCTAGAAATAGAAATTACAAAGAGATAATAGATTTTACCTGCAGATAAATCAGCAAGCTGACAGAGCTTCGCTGCTTTCGTTCAGGCTTGCTCTCAGCTCTTTCTTTTTTTTCTGTAATTTCAGTGAATTTTATGACATTTTTGGAGTCTGGGAGGGGATTTTATACTGCTGTTGACGCCGAAAACCCGCCGGGGGCCGTCCGGCGTCTGGATGACACGCGAAGGCCTGGGAGATTTGCTTAGCTCCAGTGCAGGTCCTAAAGTCTTGCGGTTCGCAGGCGTGCCAGTCAATTTGACCCTGTAATTGACAAGGAGAAGGGGATGTTAAATTTGTGAGCCAATCGGCTGGAAGCCGGCTTGGACTCATGTCATCAGCCGATGGCCGATACACACTGTAGCACTTATACATCGGCTTAAAACCGATGATGGCAGGAGCAATAGCATAATAATACACAAGTATCGTGCTAGCCGATCATCGAAGGGATACTCAAAAACCGGCTATAAACTTGGTAAAATAAACAGGTAGGATGCATAAGTAAATAAATTAAATAAATCCTAGCCGATCATAGTTTAGTGTTACTGATATTGCCGTGAAAATATGCCCGTGCCCGGACTCTTGCTCATATCGGCTCCCAAGGTCTTCACCCGCTGTCCGGGCCCATGCTCGGGTCCTTACCCAAGCTCGTGCCCGGGTCCTCACCTGGGGTCGTGCCCGGGAACCTGCTTGTACTTGTACTTGGATCAGCAGAATAAACCAATCGGCTAGCCCGTGGCCGATCGTAACAGTAATACAGACAATAATATATGATAAGGTGTGCAATAACATAAATGATAGATAATTGATGAGCCAGCCGATTACTGAACGGAGCGAGTATAAAGTAAGATGATGAATAAATGTAGTCGGCTTCAACAGATAACTTATCGGCTAAGCACTCCGATAACAACATCGCATAACACCCATCGGCTCATCAAGAGTAAAGCTATTATCGTCAGTCTAGTAGATCGGACTCAACCGTTGCAGCACAGACCAACAATGATAACGATACCTCGATGGGCCGATAGATATGATACGATCGTGATGAAGATAACTTATCGGCTATACACCCCGATAAGACGCCTGCGCATAAAGCATCGACTTAGCAGGATCGGTTTATCGCTAGCAGTTTAGTAGGTCGGACCTAACCGATGCAGCACAAACTGATGATAAACCGCTCCCAGTAAGCCGATACGATCTACGCACGTGTGATGTGATATACCTAATCAATCTATGAGGTCAAACTGAACTGATGCAGCCATAGATAAACTAAATATATCGTGGTAAGCCGACTACCATAAACCGACTAGAATATCGGACCTAACCGAGGAAGTCCTAGCCGATAGGTAGCCGGGGTGACGAGACTTACCCTCTCGCAGGAGTTCGGACCTAACCGATGCAGCCCGGCTCGAGAAGCAGGATCCCGTCGAAGGGGTGGCGATGCGCCGAAGTTTGTATTGATCGTTGTGATGAATTACAAGGCACCCGGGCATACGTATATATACCCCGAGTTGACATAGTCCTGATAGGACACGATACATGATTTCCTATCCATAACAGAAAACGCTAACTAATCCTGGCCGGATACGAGGTCAGGTTTCCTAAATATAAACACTTGCCTAACTAATAGGTACAGTAAATAATTGCCAAGTAACGGTCTTCACGGCTCCTTCCCGATTCCGGTCTTTTCTCCGTCAGTTGACTGTAATCTCTCCTTTGACCGAATCTGATATAGGGCCTTACCAAATTTTGGCGTTAACAACTGCCCGGGCTAAAAACCGCCCTCCCAGAGGGCGGCAAGGGGGCTACCTGCAAAATGGCCGGCCCGTGGGTCGGTCATTTGCAGGCAGCCCACCGGCCACACAAAGACCGCCCTCTGAGAGGGCGGCAAGGGGGCTGCCTGCAAAATGGCTGACGGCCGTGGGCCGCCGGCCAACGGCCGTCAGCCACGTCATCATATCGCCCTCTGGGAGAGCGGTTTCAGACATATCGCCCTCCCAGAGGGCGGCGGGAGTATATTTTTGTAAATTTTTGAAATGAAAATGTAGTTTTGTAAATATTTTATTAAATAAATATAAAAATAAAAAAAATTCGCAGAACGATCGAGCCAAGCCCAAGCCAACTCATGATCTACTACTCATTAGGCTCGCTTGTAACAAAAAAGCTAGCCCTGCCGGCAACCCCTGTGGGCTGTGGCCCAACTTGCTTTCTTGGCCCATCAATCCTGCGGGTTCCTGTGTAACTTCCAGCAGCCACCAGATCATAAACCGATTTGTCCGGCGACAAAACCGGCCGTAGCGTCGCTGTGCTCGACTACGACGCCGCCACGTCCGACCTACCCGCACCCGATCTGACACCATCCTAGCCGAGAAAACTGGCAAACCCAACCTCGCCGAAATTGAACATGCAATATACTCTCAAATGGGAATTGCTATATATACCAGTCGTGTAAAAATTTTGACGTTTTGGATCGAATTTTTGTGAGCCCAACAATTTCAGTGCGTCGTCAGGTCAAGACTTTTTACTGTTAATAATTTAATTTTTTTTTAATTTATAAAACTAATTTTTAATTTTTTTTTTCAGAAATAGCCTCTTGCCATCATGGGCCAGGACAGCATTTAAAAACCACCGTGGCCCAGGGCGTGTTGACACCGAAAATCATCGGGAACGAGCCGATGATCTGTTTCCGCGTCTGGAGACACGCGAAGGCCTGGGAGATCTGCTTAGCTCCAGTGCAGGTCCTAAGATGTTGAGGTTCGTAGGCGTGCCAGTCAATTTGACCCCGCAATTGACAAGGAGATGGAAAATATTAGCTTAGTGATCCAATCGGCCGATAAGAATCCTACTAGCCGATTGCCGAAGGAATGCTTGAGCATCGGCCGTAAACCTAAGGTATTGCCCGCTCCCGTGCCCGGGCCCTCGCCTGTGCCCGCGCCCAGGTCCTCGCTCGTGCCCGCGCCCGGGTCCTTGCTTGTGCCCATGCCCGAGTCCTTCCTCATGTCCGACTACCAACAGCACTTGCGCATCGGCTAAGAAGCCGATGATAGAATTGATGATAATATAAGCAAATAATAAGCCAGCCGACTGCCCGACTGCCAACAGCATGAGTTCTGACTAGGAAACTGAGCGATATGAATAGTCGACTACCAATATAACATGTGCATCGGCTGGAAAGCCGATGATAGTGTAGATAGGCAGAATAATAATCAATAGATAATGTAGTCGGCTTTAAAAGATAACTTACCGGCTAAGCACTCCGATAATACATCGCATAAAAACCTATCGACTCATCAAGGATAAATCTATTACTATCAATCTAGTAGGTCGGACCCAACCGATGCAGTACAGATTAATAACGATAAAAGAACCTCGATGAGCCGATAGACCTAACGCAATCGTGATGTATATGATAACTTATCGGCTATACATTCCGATAAGACGCTTGCATAAAATCGATCGACCTAACAGGAATAACTTATCGATGGCAGTTTAGTAGGTCGGACCTAACCGATGCAGCACAAACTGTCGATAAGTTACACCCAGTAAGCCGATAAAAACTACGCACGCGTGATGTGGTATACCGACCCGGCCTAAGAGATCAAACTTAACTGACGCAGCCGTAGATAAAGTAGATACACTGGGTAAGGGGTGACGAGTCTTACCCTCTCGCAGGAGTTCGGACCTAACCGATGCAGTCCGACTCGAGAAGCAAGAACCTGTCAAATAGGGTGGCGATGCGCCGAATTTGATATTGATCCGTGAGATGATTTACAAGGTACCCGGGCATACGTATTTATACCCCAAGTTGATACAGTCCTGATCGGACACGAAACAGGAGTTTCCTATCTATAAAAGAAAAATTAACAAGCCCTGATCGGACATGAGATCAGGTTTCCTAAAATTTATTAAAACTACCTAATTAGTAGATAAGGCAATTAACTACCATGCCATGGTCTTCACGATTCCTTCCTGTACTCGGCTTCTTCTGGATTAGCTTCCACCGGCTGACACAATCTCTTTCCTTAATCGAGTCCGATACGAATCGTACCAAATTTTGGTGTTAACAGGGCGGCAAATGGCCTAAGCCCACGGCGGTGTCACCAGGCCGTGACGGCGGCCCACGGTGTCAGCGAGCCGGGGGCCACGTGGCATTGCCGCCCTGGTGGACGGCGGCGAATGGCTCCAGGGGGCCGAATGCAAAAATGCATTCGCCGCCCTTCCCTAGGGCGGCGAATGCATTTTTGCGTTCAGCCCCCTGGAGCCATTTGCAAATTACCAAATTTGCAAATTTGCGAGTGCTAATTTTCCTGCCTTATTTTCTTGCTAATTTTTAACCCCAAAAATTTTGAAAATTTATTTCTCAAAATTAGATTCTTAAATTCTATTTATTGTGCCATTGTATTTATTGGGTTGATATTAAAAAAAAACCAAATATCATAGATTGTTCACGTCGTGAAGAAAATTTATCAAACTAAGGGTATTTCCGGATCGCCACTCGCATTTCACTCCTCGTATGTCCGGATTGGCACTCGCAATCCACTCCTCCCTGTCTTTCGCCTACACGCTTCACAAAATTTAGTTTTAATCGTGGTTTAGGGTATGTTTTTTGAAGTTTTTTTTATAATCCGACGATGGTGGGCGTTGGTTTGTAAAATCATACTGATCATTTTTTTAAGTTTATTTTCGGTAATACTTAATTAATGACATGGTAATAGGCCGGTCCGTTTTACGTGAGGGGCTTAGGACCCCTAGGCGAACAGAATGTTAGGGCATATGAATTTTTTCCCAAATTTTTGCGCAATGTACGTACTGAATGATTTTTAATTCGACATTGGGAGACGATATATTGTATTATTCGTGATCCACTCGATCGATACTTAACGCAGTGCACGTACAATAGCATAGTGATATTAACTAGATGCAAGCCGTTCGCATTGCGAGATGATGAATGCGACACCCATAGTACGAAATACACAATGGATACAACTTGTGAGGAGTACAATGTGTCCGCTCGTTCTAGTCACCGGTTCCTAGAAAAGCGGGCGATTCATTCATGGTACGATCTAGATAGGCTGTAGTCGGCTGGTGATTCTGGTTGCATGTTCCAGTGCCGTGATAGATCTGACGGCGTGAAATTATCAATCCGTTGTCTGAATTGACACCTCCTTGGAGGATCCTGTGGGACGAGTTTGATTAGTAAATTCGTCACGTTTGGTGAAGGTAAACTATCTCCAGGAAGTAAGGTGCGGCTTGAACTTACATCGATATTATCGTCAAGAATGTTCGGACAAACAAAGCTTCTGCGTCGCAGAGTTCCTGGCCTTCTCGACCTGACGACCTGGCAACGATCACCACAAGCGCACGTTGGACGGTCCTCCCATCGCGGTAGTCCGAGAGGTCGATTTCTCCAGTTTGCCCCTTCTAGCTCTAGACGTTGTTTGTGCTCTGCCCTCCTGGCCATATATTGCGCCATGCTTTCGTCTAACGGGAGGTAGTCATATTCTGGGTTGTCGTTATCAATCCACTCGATGAAGCCGCAATATCTTCCCTCGGTCTGTTAAGGTAAATATCATGGTGTAAGAGTCGTGGGCGTAAAAACGAATATGACAAAGACTTGACTGAAACACGTACCTGAGGACTCCGGTGCACACACTCGAAGTATCTCCAGCCGTAAGTCTCCTCCTGATGAGATACGCGTAGCCGGCAACGGTCACCACAAAGGCATATCGAGCGTTCAGCCCAAGGTGGCAGTACCAAAGCAAAACCTAAATATCACCAGTTGTAATCCTCCACGAAAAGAGGTGTAGGAGGCATTGTTCGATGCTGCTACAAGAAGAAAAGGAAATTAGTGAGGCAGGTAGTGGCCGTAGTTCATAAACGGTGCGAAGTTTGCCCGAGGGGCTGGGTGAAGGCCCGCTGCTACTATGATGGCGCTTTTATATAGGTTGTCGTGCGTCTATTTTCCTATGAAACGTACAGGTCAAAATATAAGGGTCATGCATATGCAAAAGGCGGTTGAAGTGGCCGACCATGTATTCAGAATGCCCGTGACGATGCATGACTAAAGCAATGCACCGAAAGCTCGCTTGTCGCAATGTGGTGCACGCGGGGCCTATATTATGCAAGTAAAGGTGGTCCGTACTTGCGCATAGTATGCGCCGAAAGTGGTTTGTCCTTTTAAAATGGTACAAACAGGACGGAGTACCATTGTAAATATTTGTGAAAGGTCAGATCTGAAGGGTGGGATCGAGCCTAGAGGGGGTGAATATGGACATGAAAAATTTAAACAAGTTATGCGAGACCTATAAATAAATAAATACAACAATAGCTCCTAGTCCATACGCCTCCTCGTCCTCCTAGGCTGCGCTCGCACGTGCCCGCGCGAGTACATCAGGCGGTCTGCCGGTACCCCACGGGTGGCTCTTACCGCCTGAGTACTAGGGAAAGCACCGCCGTCGTGCGGCTGTGTGTGCGGTGCACCTCCGAGCTGTGACGACCCGATCACGTCCTGCTCCGGAACGAGGTCGTCCTCGGTAGAGATCCAAGCAGAGGTGCTCCGGGCAGATCCTCGCCCAGTGTCCTCCAGGTGGTGGTGAGATCTGCCGCGTGGGGCTGGTAAAGAAAAGTTCGAGTCAGCCGAATAAAAAGTGCAGTTAGTTATGAAGAATATGTTCGAACCTGACGTACCTGACAAACCTCGCCCAATCGTGGAGCCTGCTGTCGTCGATCCTCCGGCGGTACCGGAAAGACCTGCTCCCCACGATGTACTGGCCCCTGCAGAACCCGCCGCTCCTGCCGATGTCCCTTCACCATGGGGACCTCGCATATGTATCTGCATCGGCGGGGCTGCATCGGAACGGCGATAAGTCAGAGCACGGACGACCGAGCGCATCGTGTTGCACATCTGGCCAAACATGATCGTCTGCTCCAGCTGCGTGAGAGGGATGCCAGCCTCGAGGCGCTGCCGCAGTAGGCCGAGCTCCGTGTGGACCTGCCTAGCATTGTCCGCCTGTTCAGCAGGACATGCATGGTTAGTTGCGCGTGGTAACTACCGTTGAAAATAGTATGAAAACCATTGACTCACCACGCGGAAGTAGTCCTGGTCACGGTGTGTTGGGTATGCGTCTCGTACCCCCGCGACGTGCGCCTGTGGAGCCCCGGGAGTGAACGTCACCCGTAGTCTGGTACGGGGCTGGTACCAGGAAAGGTACTGCTCGTACCTGTCTGCTGTGTGGGGGTGGATCACCGTGACAACGTCCTCCGTGGCTATGAGCCAGTCGTTGATGTACTCGATGACGGTGGGTCTCCACAACCTACCGGCGGCCTGGCCACGCCGATTTAACCTGCAGAGCACAACCGGTGACACAATGCATAACAATACGGAATATTCATTTCCACACATACCTATGAACGTGTTGCGGTACGGCCTGGAGGTGTGGATGGCCGAAGGTCTGGCGCATACCGAACTGCCGCATCACACGCTGCGGGCAGTGCAGCTTGACAGAAATGTAAAACAACATCGGCATCATCGTCAGCCAGTACGCCTGGTCCCTGGTGCAGAGGGACGACAGCCCAAGCGGCGTACGCGCCATCACCGCCTCGACGCTGTACGGCTCCCAGGCAATGTCGTCGTCCGTGATCCTGTCCAACTCCATGACGAAGTCTGGGTACGACTTCTGCACCTGCACGTGAGCGTACCGACGCAACAAACAGGTAAAGAGTTCTCGTTAGTCCAAGTAACATAAAAAACCGAGACGGTTCTAACACCGAACATACCTCACGACGACACCACACCGTCCCCATCGTCGGATAGTCCTCCGGTGGGACATTCACGTACAGAATCGGCTCGTACGGACTGTGGTCCACCACGGGGCGGCCGATCGCGAACCGCTCTGTCGCCCAGAGCTGTAGGAGGAGTGGACAACCCGTGAAGGCTGCTTCTGGCTCGGTCTTCCTGCAGCCGTTGCACAGACCCCTGTACGTGGCGGCAAGGACTGCCGATCCTCAACTGTATTAGGGAACAGCACCGTCCTCGGCGTCGGCTATCTCCCTCGCGTAAGGGATCAAGCCCTTGTCGACTGCGTGGCCGTGCGAGTTGGTGAACATCACCCACCTGAACAGCCACAACAGGTACGCCTCCAGGCTCCTTTGCAGTGAGTACGCGTCGGCCTCCGGGTCTAGCTGATCAGACTGCAGTAACATATAAGGAAGTTGACACTGTAATTCTAGTACGGACTGAAGGACGAACATAAAACAACAAGAAAGCACTCTTATCGTGTAGCTCAGTACCCAAGCCTGAGGGGGGCCCGCATGCGTGTATGGGGAGATCTCGCCGACGAGGGGAAGCCCCGGAGCACGGTGAACCGGGGCGAACCGTTGCAGGATGTCGTCTCGCCACGCCTGAAGCCCGTTAACTGGGCCCACCGCCTCGCCGGCTAGAGGCAACCCAAGGAGGAGGCTGACATCCTGCAGCGTAGGGGCCATCTCACCGCATGGGAGGTGGAAGGTGTGCATCTCCGGTCTCCACCGGTCCACAAGAGCTATGATCAGCGACCGGTCGATACCCCCCTTCTTCGCCGGGTCATTTGGGTCCACTGCGGCTGCTACCAGCCTACACAGCAGCAGTAGGCCTGCCTCCCGCAACCTGACAATCAAAACAAAGCAAGTTAGTAAGTTCACATATACAGCTTCACAGTACAATGTTCGTACGTACCTAGTCGTGAACCGAGGGTCCACGGGAAGGAGTCGCCTAGAAGGTCAAAGACGTAAGGTACCGAGCTCGAGGTTCTGCACCACCGAGAGAAACGACCGATGGGACTGATCGGTGGCGTGATCCAGCAGCTCAGGTGTCTAGTAGTCCATACCTGCAAGGAAAAAGAAGCAGAACGGATTAGCTCAATTAAACATAGTGCATTACAGTCAGAAAATTAATAGACAGCAAAGTACTTTTAAAAGGCCAGCACTGGCAAAGTGAAAACAAAGAGCACATTTCAACAGACGACAATAGATATGACACGCCGATCTGGCCCACACTAAAACAAAAATCAGATAGCAATACATGCAGATTGGTACACATTACAGGGAGATTACATCAGCAACCAGCGGCTATACTACACAACATAACCCGAAGGTGCACGAGGACGCCTGCGATGACGCTGCCTATCAGTGGTGCCTTCCCTAGTTGGCCGCCTTCCATCGGCGCCTGATCCTTCCACAGTAACTTCCACTGCACTTGGGGCCTCGGCGTCTTTCGTGCACTTCTTGTAGATATGTCCCTCGTCTCCACACCTACTACAACGTATAGCGCTAACGCCGGCCTCGGATTCGTCCATATCATTGCGAATCCTTCGTGTCCGACGACGGCCTTCCTTGTTCCTTGCCTTCGTCGGGTCAGGGATGTAATAAACTGGGCTTGTGTCTTCAATGAAAGTGCCGACGATGCTGAAACCAAAAATCTCGGTACTCCATGTATGCATGATTGCTTCCTTTTTAAAGTACAGGGACACATTGGCGTTCATCAATGCCGCACTCCCCGCAAGCGGCAATGACATGAGAACAGGGCTTGTGGTACAAGCTTGGTTTCCGGCAGGAGCACTTGCATGTCCCATCTTCCTTTAGGACACACTCTTGCACAGGTTTCCTTGCGAATATGCCACGTCTGGACCTGTCGGCACACAATATCTCAAATCTACGCTCTCGTGTGCCCTGCACTCGGACTCGGTGCTCTCTTGCCTTCTTGCATTTCTCCTCAAGGTACTCTGTCATTTTGGTACCGAACCAAAGGTTTCCATCGCCATAGATAGGCGAACCAAAGGACGCTCTGCCCAGGATTTACTAACGATGGGAAAGTTTTGATTTCGGAGTAGCTGTCAGGATTCCTCACATAGATAGTTTCCAGTAGGCGAGGCAAATTATTGTACGAAGCTTCAAAACTGCCGAATCTCCTTTCAATTATCTTCTGTTTGGCCCTCCATGCCTTGGCATATGTAATGGTGTATTTGTACTTCTCCTCAATGCGCCTGATAATTGACTTGGACTCGAACCGGAGGTTCTCCACAACAGCATAATACAGCTCTGAAGCGATGAATGCAGATGATATGTTCCTGTGGTACTTCTGAACACCCGGAAGATGGCAGTTGTGCTCCGTCACGATTGACACGGACCAATAGTCGTCATATTTCTTCCTGGATGCGTACATCCTCCATGGACATCCATCGCTTGAACTTGCACATTTCACTTCGTACACTGATCTGGTGGACTTTGATACCCAGAACTCCCTCCCAAGTGACACGGCCCATATCTTCACAGCCTCTGTCAACTGTACTTTTTCGGCGTACCTAGCACCTTGCACCACTTCATTCTGCCGATACTCCCATGGCACGGTGTGCCCCTCTAAGACAATGAGTCCGGAGAAGTCCTCGTTGTCCCATTCTGCTGGGTATACATCGTCCTCCGAACAATCATCATCCTCCATATGCTCAGGTTCTGAGTCTTCAATTTCCATCTCCTGTACTAGACTTGGGTGTCTCTCCCCTTCATCTGCAAATCACCCTGGTCCCATGTCTTCTTGGCCTCCTTCCTCTCCGGCACCCTCGTCTTCTGCCTCATTTTGCTCCCCTGTTTCATCGGGCCCTTCCGCTGTACTTGGACCAGCCTAATCAATGCTGACCCTGTCATGCACTACCACTAGGATGCTGGGTGCCCATCCTCGCTGCAGTGCACTCTCCATAAAAAATACCCAGCTGGCCGTCGAATCTATTAGCATCAATTCCCACAAAACCTTCCACAGCCCAGCTAACCAGTGCGTACACCGTAATTGCATTTACTTGAGGATCTACTCTGAATCCCCTCATTAACCAATTGTAAACTTCAGGAAAATTTCTCTCAGCTGGAGCTATAATTCCCTTTTGTGCTACGTTGAACTACGATAAATCTACCCCATATTGTCCTTCTCTGACATTTCCTTCACCGTGATATATCGCGAATACAACTCTATTTGCCATTTCTGTTGACAAAAAAGATTTTCACTACAGTTATTAATCTGTACTAATCAATATTCATTCCATAAAAAGGCTATAGGTATGAGTCAAACCATTACCGTTTCTACATTTTACAAACTAACCCAGCGGCGCTAATAAAGTTATACGCTAGGTTTATCTAACGTGTCGAAATGACGTATACCAACGATGGCCATGGTGGAGCATATTTATTTCTAAAATATCTACAATTTACTACCTGTCCGTTAATGTTCTTCTAGTACGGTCAAATAAATTTAACACTAACGATGGTTATGCCAAACCGCTAATATTTTCATACTATGTTGGGTATTACACTACGCGTCTAGTACTAATTAACACTTGTCTAAAAAATTGACTACATGACGGAGGGAGAGCAAAAAATACCTGGGTTCGGCTCAAAAATCCGCGAGGGCTTTGCCGCCGTACTACTCCTCCTTTGCCTCAGCTCTATCGGACGAATGCTGGAGGCGAAAGGGGGAAATGACGAGCCGGCGAGTGTGCAAAGGGCTTTTATAGGGGAGGGCTAAAAACCGCCACCCCCCCCAGGGCGGCGAATGCCCCCCATGAGGCATTCGCCGCCGTGGGCCACGGCAACAAGCCCACGTGGCCCCCCGGCTAACGGTGGCCCATGTCGTCACGGCCCACTGACGGCCAGGCCATTTGCCGCCCTATGCCACGGTGGTTTTTAAATGCCGCCCTGACCCACGGCGGCAAGAGTCTATTTCTGCAAAAAAAATTAAAAATTAGTTTTATAAATTAAAAAAAATTAAATTATTAACAGTAAAAAGTCTCAGGTCAATGGGATTGGGTAGGAGGCGCGTGCACGTGAGAAAGACATCTCGCGCTCGCCCCTGTCCCAAAAAAGCAGTGTTATGGCTTTACGCATTTTCCTCCTCTTCCCCGCGCACGATGGCGGCACACGTTTTTACAAAATTTTTCTTTTCCGACGCTTAATGACTTTCTATTAGAGAAAAATAAATAAATAAGTTGAGTTGAAAATTTTAATTTTCGGTTGGAAGTTTTGAAATTTGACTTGAAATTTTAAATTTGAAGTTGGAAGTTTCAAGTTTTGAATTGAAAGTTTTAAAATATGAGTTGAAGTTTTAAATTTTGGAGTTGAAAGTTTTAATTTTGAGTTGAAAGTTTATTCTTTTTTTCAAATTTGAGTTCAAACTTTCTATTAAATAACACTCTATTACAAAATTTTGCTCAAATTCAACAGTATTCAAAGATGACTTTCAAACCAAAATTTGCTAAAAAAAACCCAAACATTGAGCAGAGCATGTGATGGCCCATTATCTGGCCAAAGGCCCAGATCGATAGATGTAGTGCCGCTGCAATGCTATTTGTGGGGGAATGTTTTTATTTATATAATTTTTTAATAAAATATTTACAAAATTATATTTTTATTTCAAAAATTTACAGAAATATACTCCTAACACCCTTTGGGATGGCGTTTTTAAGAAATTGCCCTCCCAAAGGGCGATTTAATGACATGGCTGACGGCCGTTGGCCGGGCGGCCGGCAGCCGTCAGCACTTTTGCAGGCAGCCCCCTGGCCGGCCAAAAATCACCCTTTAGGAGAACGGCAAGGGGGCCGCCTGCAAAACCCCGCTGCGGGGCCGGCCAATTTACGGGAGGCCCCCTGGCCGCCCAAACACCGCCCTCTAGCAGGGTGGCAAGGGGGCTGCCTGCAAAACGCCGGCCGCCGAGGCCAGCCATTTTACAGGTGGCCCCTTGACCGCCCAAAACCCGCTCTCTAGCAGGGCGGCAAGGGGGCCGCCTGTAAATTGGCCTGCCCCGCGGCCGGCGTTTTGCAGGTGACCTCCTTGCGGCCCTCCTAGAGGGCGGTTTATGGGCGCCGCCTACAAATTGGCCCATTTTATCAAAAAAAATCACTCTCTCAGAGGGCGATTTTTTACTAGCTCACTATAAAACCCCCTCCGAGCCTCCAAAAAATTCATAAAATTCATAAAAATAACAGAAAAAAAGAAGAAAGAGTTGAGAGTGAAGGCGAACGAAAGCGGCGAAGCTCAGCCAGTTTACGGATTCACTACAGGTAATATTTTATAACTCTTTGTAATTTCTATTTCTATTCATCAAATGATGTAGTATGTGTAGTATTGTACTACTTATTTCACAGGTAAGTAAATGTTAGATTTTGTCCACAAGGTGTAGATCTATTAAAGTTGAGCATAACGGCTAAGGACATTGATAGAGCGCATGAGAGAAGTTAGGTTTTTTTTACTAGATGAGTAGCACTAGTTGGAGAAACGCTAGGGAGATGAAAATAAGGACGATGACATTTAATTTTTTGTAGTCATGTGTAGTATACCGTAGGTATGTAGTTGTATAAGGTATTTTTGGCATAGCGAGTTATAACTTGCGTTTATTTGGTTATAATGTAGGTTGCTATGGATGCATTCGGTATATCCAGTCGTCTACGACCTCCGATTGACGTGCCTCCGCCGATGTGTTGGTGTGGAGATAATTACAAAGTCGCAATAAGTGAGAAGGATTACACATATCGGCAAAGGTATTGGATGTGTGCTAATTATGCGTACTCCCCGGAGAAGCCGAAGCCATAAGGGAAGAAGGGGAAGGCGAAGAAGCCAGTGGAGGTAATACGAATTATCTTGTAGTACGAAATATTTGAACCTTTGAGCTAACAAATTTGTATATGTCAAGGCACCGAAGCCTCCTCCGCCTCTGCACAACTTTGTGTAGTGGATAGATACGGAGATACGTCCACAGGACGCAAAGTTTCTTTGCAGTTTAAAAGATTGAAACTGGGAGCGGTGCCAACATCGTTGGGCGACGCAAGAAGAGTGGGAGGCTGAGCAGAAGAGGAAGGAGGAAAAGGAGCGGCAGGAGAAGGAAGCCCGTGAGGCAGAGAGGGAGAGGAAGCGGGAGAGGGCACTACGTGCAAATGAAGCTAGGCCGGAGGCGGCGAGAAAGGGGAAGTACCCACGTTGTACACAGTAGTTGCATGTCTAGTCGGATATCCGTTTGAAATACCCTAAGGCATGTAATAATGATAACTAGAAATGTTTCATGTGCCGTTGTACTTGTTGGATGGATAATTTCAGTATGTTCGTAAGCAATTAATGTGTGCTCGGTTGTCACCGCTCGGAATCTACTTTCGCCGTGAGGTTGAAACTCAAAAATTAATGTTTTTGATCTGTTTCGTCGTAAACGTAGATCGTGAGGAGTACATCGTTTAATCGACGAGCATAAACGAAGTAAAGGGGTTAAGCATCTAGCCCCCATTGTTGATTTTGGTAATTAATGACAAGCGGTAATTGTAGAATAACCATTGTGTTTCAGTGTATGCAAAAAACAGTTAGGTCCACATACCATAGAGGATGACCACCAATTAAATGTGATGGCGCAAAGCTATGGAGTTGTGACGCGGGTGCCAGTCGGACCGCGAATACCTGGCCAGTCGGACTGGCTCGATCCAATACCGACAGTGAGTTGTAGTGGGGGTGGCGGTCGGACCGTCTCCCCAACCTGGTCGGACCGGCCTGATCCAGTACCGACACGGAATTGTAGTGGGGGGCGCGGTCAGACCGCCTCCTCCTCCCGGTCGGACCGGCCGGATCCAGTACCGACAGGGCGTTCTAGTTGGGGTGGCGGTCGGACAGCCTCCCCCACCCGGTCGGACCGGCCTGATCCAGTACCGACAGGGAGTTCTTTTGGGGTTGCGGTCGGACCGCCTCCACCTCCTGGTCGGACCGGTCGGATCTAGTACCAATAGGGAGTTCTAGTGGGGGCGGCGGTTAGACCGCCTCCCCCCACCCAGTCGGACCGGCTACGTCCAATACCGACAGCGCAAATGAGATAGGGTGCCGGTCGGACCGGCTTTTCACCTGCGGTCTGACCGGCTGGTATTTTTTAGATGTTGAATTTGGACCTGGTTGGACCGATCCTTTGCCTGCGATCAGATCGGAAATGACCTGAGTTGGGGATTTCGGCCCCAACGGTTAGTTTTTGCGCTTGTTATCAATTTCCAAAATCAACAATGGGGCATAGATGCTTCAACCTCCCCCTTTTTGGTAATTAATGAGAAACGTCACATATAAAGCAAAATTATAAATGAAGTTCAATACACGAAGGCAAATCATACAATAGACTCCCCCTAAACATGTGCATGACAATCACAAGAGCCACAACGGCGACAAGAGGAGTTTGCAATATGATTTGCATTCCATCAATTTAAAATAATAGAGCGTGATAAGCAACAACAGCTTGAACTCGAAAGGAGATAAATTTATGAAAGAAATAGTATAGGTCAAATGAGATAAATTTCGAGTAGCAATAAACTCCAAAGGAGACAAATAAGAGTTTAACTATCCTATTACAAGAAAGTTGACAAATAACAAAAGGGTCCTCAATCTTCAGGAGGAGGGGAGGAAGGCGCATTGCGACGACGATTGTAGACAACCGGATGGGAGGTTTCTACAATCCTCATACGTCGCTCGAAACCATCCATGCGACCTTCAACATGATCAATGGAATTTTGCATAGTTCGAACATTACTGGATAAGCCTCTTACTTGTTCAGTCATCTCCTCAAATCCGGTATTCATACGAGTAAAGCTTTCATTTAGGGCATTGAGAGCTTCCATGACCAGATTGAAATACTCCATTGGCTGCATCCCAAAATATGCATATTGAGGAGAGAAGAACTGACCAAAGTCCTGTGAAGGCGGCGGAGGAGGATGATCATGACAAGAAGATCCCTGAGGTTGAGCGGAATGAGAAGATTGACCGCTCTCAAAGGACCGCCCGGAGGGAGCATTTGGTGGAAGCCGGGGCTTATACTCCTTATGGCGAGATGTTCTATTGCCCATTCTTCCACACTTTACAAGGATAAGCTTCATTATGAATGGAGCATAATATATACCTTGTCCAAGGGTGTTCTTCGACATGTACATCTCTCTAAGAATAAGGTCAGCGACATCAAACCGAGTTCCACTTATGATAGCTCTGATCACATGCCATGTGATACCACGAATGACATTCTTGTTGCCACACCTTGGGACAATAGAAGCTCTTACAATCCGATTGATCACACTTGGCACAGTTTTTAATCCAGTGACTGTTCCAAATGTGCAATGAACACTTGTGTCGTAGAATTGAGCTTGTTCTTGAACAGACATTGGAGAGTACTGTAGATCGGAGTGAAGCCATGTACCCTCAAGATATCTCAGCTCCAACACTTCTTGCAACTCTCGCTTAGTTGCCACACACCCAAGCTCTCCACTAATCCACTTTATCTAAGTGAAATCTTCATTTATCCAAATAGTGGAGTAGAACTGACGGATAAGAGCGGGGTCATAATCCCGATGGATAGCAACAGACTTGTCAATTCCCACTTCTTGGAAAAGATTGTGCAACCCTTGAAACTGTGAGGTCTTGTTTATCTCTTTCCACACAATGTACTTATGACAGCAAAGGGCTTGGTGGAAGTGTAGACCTTCTCAAATACTTCCTTCTGAAAGTTTGTGTGGAACCTTCGGTCGTTGGAGTCGTTAGGTCTGTTGAATTGATCATGATCCCTAAGAAGCATGTACCCCGTAGGGTTGTTCAATCGCACTCAGAAGTTGATAGTTGGATCCACTTGAGGAGGCATTGAATAATAGACCGAAGGAGGTGGAGCGGTTGGGTCACCTCGAGGATAAATAGGCTGTTCGTCATCATCATCCTCATCCTCATCTATTTGATGGTCTTCTTCCTCTTCCTCTTCTTCTTTCATCACATAATCCTCATCCTCCATCTCTTCTTCCTCTGATGAAATGACGGGATCATGACGCTTCTTGGAGCGTCTTTCTGCAATTTTCTTGTGAGGAGGAGCCATTAACTGAGAAAGAGACAAAGAAAAGGATCAGCGAGGATTAGCGTAATAGAAAAAAATTTGATAATTGAAACTTGCTGTTCAGTGCAGGGGCGGTCAGACCGGCCCTACTTTGGCAGTCAGACCGCAGGCTGGTCAGACCGTAGGAATCAGGCCGGTCCAACCGCCACTGCCAGATCGAGTTTGTACGCTTCCATTCATCAAAAAATTTTCACATACACAAGAGATGAACTAATATGGCACAAGACTAGAGAGAATAGAAGCTGAACAAGATAGGCATTGTGCACAAATATAGGAGAGGAATAAGAAAACAAACTAATCCTAACCCTAGAAGCATCAAGAGGTGAACGGGATTGAGTTAGATGCAAGGGAGAGGGATTACCACTAGATTGCCAGAAGAAATCGATTTGATTTGCACCAAGAACTCCCCTCTAGAGATGCAAATCGACGAAGCACACTCCTTTGGCCTAGGGTTCCAATCCACGGTTCAAAAACACAATCAAATACAAATCCAAACCGTGGAATAGAGAGAGGGAATGGAGAAGAATCACTTACGGTCCAAACGGAGGAGAAATCCCGGTCCAACCGAGAGGAGAAAGTGGAGAGGAGAGTTAGGGTTTGAGGGAGAGAGAGAGAGAGAAACGGGTTTGGGGCGAGTTGGAAAAAGAGAAGAGTGATAGAGGAGGAAGAACGTCGGGTAGGATAAGTAATGGGTCCCCACCCAGTGGCCCGGTTGGACCGGCCCCCCATAGCCGGTCAGACTGTAGGCATCAGGCCGGTCGGACCGCGCATATAGCGCCGGTCGGACCGCTCGTGCCCGATCTGCCGGCCTCTAGCCCTTGCACAGGCAAATCCCCACACACAAAAGTCATAACACCAGTTTTTTAAGATCTCGGGGAAAAATAAGATGACACAAAGGTGCCATTTGAATGTGTGAGCTCAAACATTGACAATTTTCATATACTTGAGATTTACTACGGAATTTACAACAATTCTCACTTAAGTGTTAGAAATGACGTATTATGGTTTATGGTAGTTTTTAGTTAAATTTCGAAATCAAATAACTTTTGAAGGATCAAATTTTTGCGAGAATTTTGAATACCAAAAATATTTGAAATAGTCAAGTCTAGCATTTTTGTTTGGAAGCTTTTTCGAAATCTCATTCGAACTTATTTTGGAGATTTAGGGCAATTTGGTCAAAAATAAGATTTTAGTTTCTTCCAAAAAGCGATAAGAAGGCAATTTTATTTAGAATTAATTTTTCTTTCAAGGTTAAGCTTGGAAAACATATAAGATACCATGTGAAACATTTTCTAAGTGGTAAATTTCAACAAACAAAGTTTCTGACAAAATTTTGACTTTGGTCAAACTAGGCCTTTTGAGTACAAGAGGCGAAGTACTACTGGTACAACGGACTACGGGCCCTGACCATAACCTCTAGCCCTCTTCGTCCTCCTAGCCTGCGCTCCCACCTACCCCTGGGAATACGTCAGCCGGTCTGGTGGTACGGCACGGCCAGCGTGGGTCGCCTGCACAGGTGTGCCAGCTGGTGGGTCCTCTGTCTGCGGTGGCAGAGCTCCTTCGAGCTACGAGGTATTTAGTACCTCGTGGATCTCCTCGTCCTTGGCCTCCAAGTCGTCCCCCTAGAAAGGATCCTGTACCCAACCGCTGCCGCGTGCGCCCTGCGCGGACGAGCCAGCGCCAGCAAACATCTCCCACGCTATAGAGTGGAACCCTATGCACAAAAATATTGATAATTGCAAAGTTTAATTTTGCAAGGCGAAAGTAAACTTTGATCTAACCTGAAGGACCTCCTGTGGTGGCCCCAGGCGCAATGGTCATGCCCTGCTGCTCGTGCGGTCGGATGTTGTACGGTCCCTGCGCGGACGTGCCAGCTCTGGAGGGATCTAAGTACGGTGTAGTGAAAGCTGCACCAAAGCATACGGATATAAAATGGTGCATGTCGTATTATGAACCGATGGTTAGTGGAATTTACCTCTGGAGGGGCCAGCTCGCTGACTGGAACCATGCTGGTGCACTCCAGCTCCTGCGGGGCATGGCTACAGCTGTCGAACAACTACGGGAGGTACAGCGTCGACCACACGACAAGTGAGCGCACGGATCACTGCGTGTATCAACTGACGGATCCTCCCGAAAGTTGTCCTCTGCTCCTCCGCAGTCAGCATGATCCCTTCGTCCAACCGTCCGAACGCTGCGTCCATATCTGCCCGAACCTGTCACGCTGCATCGGCCTAGTTGAAATGTGACGTTAATATATGTTAGAACCATGCACACCTACAAAGGGAATAGCAAAGTGCAAAGAGAATGTGCCATACCACGCGGAAGTAGTCCTAGTCACGGTGTCTAGGATAGGTGTCAGTCGTAGCGGCGAAGTGTGGCTGTGGATCCTCTGGGGTGAACGTCACGCGTGTGCGGGTGCGCGGTTGGTACCACCTGAGGTATGCTAGGTAGTTGTCCTCAGTGTGTGGAAAAATCTCATTGATGACCTCCTCCGTCGCCAACAACCAGTTCTTGACGTACTTCTGCAGTTGCGGATACCACTGAGTGCCGCCTGCCTATCCCCTACGAGTATACCCATTTGCAGAGAGTGCATTAGACTTCATTAAAGAGTTGTAGTCATTGACAAAGATCGCAGCTGTACTAACTTGTGCACATCACGAGGCACAACCATTTGCACGGCCATAGGGAAGAGCTGACGTAGGCCGAACTATCACATCACGCGTTGTGGACAGTGCAGCTCGACGAAGATGTCGAACACCAACGGCACTCTCGTCATCCAGTATGACTGGTTGCACGTGCAAAGAGCCGAGAGTCCGAGCGGTGCACGGGCCGTGATGGCTTGCGGACTATACGGCTCCCAGACGACGTCGTTGGGCTGCAGGCGGTCCAACTCCATAACGAAGTCACAGTAGACCCTCCTAACCTGCATGTGAGCGTAACGACGCTGCAAAATAGGGTAGGGGAACATGTCAGTATTTGTGCTTAAGTGGCAAACCTAGAATTTCACATAACGTACCTCACGGTGACACCATACCGTCCCCATAGTGGGACGGTCCTCGGCCGACTGCCCGTACAAGCCTCCAACGCCGCCCTCGTAGGGAGAGTGCTGAATCAGAGGGCAGCCTATTGCGAAGCTTCAGCCACCCATAGCTGCAGAAGGAGAGGGCAACCGGCGAGAATCGCACCTGCATCGGTCTTTGTGCACACTCACAAAGACCACGCTATGTCGCTGCTAGCACAGCAGATCCCCAGCTCCACTGCGGTACACAGCCATCCTCGCTGTCGGCGATCGCACGAGCGTAGTGGATCAGTCCCTTGTTCACCGCGTGCCCCGTCGTGCTGGTGAACATCACCCACCCGAACAGCCACAGCAGGTATGCCTCCAAGCTCCGCTGCACCGAGTATTGGTCGGCGTCTTCGTCTAGCTGATCAGGCTGTAAAGCAAGATTGTAGTCAGCACCACTGTTGTTTTACAGATCGGATGATTGTGAATCGAAGGAATCCACGACTTACAGTGAACTGTAGCAGCCACGCCTGCGAGGGGCCAGTCGGGGTGTAAGGCAGTAACGAACCCGGCCTACCAAGTCCAGGTCGACGGTGCACGGCCTCGAACCGAGCAGTGATGTCTTGCAACCAACCTTGCATCCCGTCTACCGGACCGACTGCATCCCCTGTGAGGGGAAGTCCCGGCAGGTAGGACACGTCCTGGAGTGTGGGAGTCATCTCGCCACACGGTAGGTGGAACGTGTGCGTCTCCGGTCTCCAGCGATCCACTAGTGCCGCCAGAAGTGACCAGTCAGCGTCCCATCGCCTAGTGGGGTCCTTCTCGTCCGGTGCGGGCTCAACTAACCTGCATAGCAGAAGAAGTCCAGCCTCATGCAACCTGTAGAATATAGCAGTGTAGTCAATATTGGGGACCATAGATATGTAGAAATGATGTGAAGAAATGTTAGTATAGCTCTGACCTCTCATGAAAACAGTGGTCTATCTGCAGGAGGTGACGTGAAGGCCGTAGACGGAAGGTGCCTAGCTGGGCACCCTCGACGGCTGACAGGTAAGACCGGTGGGACTGGTCGAGGACCCGGTCGAGCAGCTCCGGGATATGGTACGCCATCCTGCATGTAAATAGAGAGTTAGCGTAAATTATATTGTCAAAACAACAAGTAATAGTAAGTTCGTAAAGTTAATTGAACAACCAAATTACAATTTATTGTTAAGGTTTACATCATTATTACATGACAATAAAAAACAATAGTACGGTACATATCGTTCTACAACAAAGATCAAGCATAGACTTACACTACACCGCAGCACCACCAAATGTTCGAGAACGCCTAAGACGGGGTTGTCTTGAAGTTGTGCCTTCACTCGTAGGACGACTGCCATTGGCGCCTGAACCCGACGGTCTAGCTTCCGCCGCACTTAGACCGGTTGCATCCTTTGGGCATTTCTTATATGTATGACCTATTTGGTCGCACTTTAAACAACGTTTATGTCTTCCACCGGATTCTGACTCATCCATGTCATTACGGATGCGTCTTGTCTTGCGGTGACCTGCTTTATCCCTCAATTTTGTTGGGTCAGGAATGTAGATAGCTTGAGGATGCTCTGTAGTAAATGTCTCCGTAATATCAAAGTCGTATATCTCTCCATTACAGGTATTGTAGATTGCTTCTTTTCTGAAATAATGTGAGACAAAATAACGTACTTCTATCCCGCACTCACCGCTCGCGGCAATAACATGAGAATATGGCTTGTGGAGCAAAGTAGGCTTTCGGCACGAGCACTTGCAGGTCCCGTCTTCGTTCAGCACGCACTCCTGCACAACTCTTTTAGGTAGATTCCGCGCATGCCCTTGTCGACACATAATACTTCAAATCTGTGTTCTTGTATACCTTGAGGTATAACTCGATGTATTCGGACCTTATTACTTTTACCTTGTAGGTACTTAGTCAGTAGTGTACCAAAGAAAAGATTATTATCCGCCATTGAGGGGCCAGTTTCTCTAAACCAATTTCTGAAGTACTTGCATGTGCCATGCAAGATAAATTCAACCATGCCAATAAGTGGGAGCCCTCGAACACCACGCATCACCCAATTATAAACCTCTGCCAAATTTGTGGTTATTATGCCAAATCGAGAACCATCCTTGTCATACAATAATGTTCATTTCTCCTTTGGCTCATTCTCAATCCACTCCAAAAATTTTCTAACCGAGGATGCCGACCTTCTTCTCATACGAGGTCCGTCACTTGATAGAGGTCCAAGAGCTTGTGGAGCCTTATCCCCTACAAGGGTAGCCCTTCTAGACTGTTCATCTGTTTGTTTAGTGGTCAGCTCATCCAACCTCCTTCAAAGCTCATTGAACTTCTTCTCTTGATTCTGGGCGCATAGCCTCTTGAAAAGATCCATAAGGTGCTTATTTTTAAATTGTCTGTAGAAATTAGCACTCATATGACGCATGCACCATCTACTTTGGACATCTGACCACCTTGGTGGGTATCCCTTCTTAGCACATCCATCCCTCAATTCCTCAATTGCCCATAGGAAGCCGGCGTGACGGTCATGTATGTGGCATACGTCTTGTGACATCCTGGCCCAATTAGGATATGGCCCATATGGCCCATGAGTGTGGTGTGCACATGAATAGTACCACCTTGCTAGTGGAGCAAGAGTTGAACCAACTTATAAGGCCTTGTCCCTCCAACCATAGTACTTCCGGGTTAACCCTTTTACACGAAGCGAGGACGAAAGTGTAAGTGGGGTGCTATGTGTAAGTGGGCCCGCCCGTCGGTTGGGTTGGGCTGTGCGGTTCTGGAGGGCAGGGTGTTACAAATGGTATCAGAGCCGACCCTCACGGTTGCGCGTACGGGTCAGTGTGCGGGCATATGGCGCATGGCGCATGTGGGCTCGGTGTGAGGCACATGGCATGGCATATGGCGCCGGCATTGGACGTACGGACGTGCGCTAAGAGGGGGCGTGTTCCTGGACATTTGCCTGTGTGGCTATGCGGGTAAGTTGGACTGGCGGGGACGCCAGGTCCTTTGAGGGGGGGTGTGTGTGACATCCTGGCCCAATTAGGATATGGCCCATATGGCCCATGAGTGCGGTGTGCACATGAATAGTACCACCTTGCTAGTGGAGCAAGAGTTGAACCAACTTATAAGGCCTTGTCCCTCCAACCATAGTACTTCCGGGTTAACCCTTTTACACGAAGCGAGGACGAAAGTGTAAGTGGGGTGCTATGTGTAAGTGGGCCCGCCCGTCGGTTGGGTTGGGCTGTGCGGTTCTGGAGGGCAGGCTGTTACAGTCTGGTCTCATCCATACAACTACAGACTTAACCCATTCTAGGAACCAATACCAGCTATCAGTGTTCTCACTTTCAATAAAAGCAAAAGCCACCGGTAGAACTTGGTTGTTCCCATCAACTCCAATTGCTGTTAATATCTGCTTTCTGTACTTTTCAAAAGCCACCGGTAGAACTTGGTTGTTCCCATCAACTCCAATTGCTGTTAATATCTGCTTTCTGTACTTTTCGGTCAGAAATGTCCCATTGATGCAGAGGATGGGACGACAATGCACAAATGCCTAAATACAAGCACCTAATGAAAAGAATATTCGTTGCAACATACTTTTATTACCATGGTCAATTGATAGAAAGGCTTTTAGGTCGTAGCAAGTCTCTGGATTCCTCTGAAGAATACAGGCTAACAGATGAGGCAAATTATCATAAGATGCTTCAAATGTGCCAAACCTCATCTCTACAACCTTCTGTTTTGTCCTCCAAGCCTTAGCCTAATGAAAAGAATATTCGTTGCAACATACTTTTATTACCATGGTCAATTGATAGAAAGGCTTTTAGGTCGTAGCAAGTCTCTGGATTCCTCTGAAGAATACAGGCTAACAGATGAGGCAAATTATCATAAGATGCTTCAAATGTGCCAAACCTCATCTCTACAACCTTCTGTTTTGTCCTCCAAGCCTTAGCATAGCTAATTGTTTATTTGAATTTCTCTTCAATATGTCTAACAATTGACCTTAGTTCGTACCCCAGATTGTTTATAATATGGGAGTACATCTCTGTTGCAATAAATACAGATGTCATGTTTCTATGATATTTTTCAACACCGGGTAAGTAACATGAATGCTCGGTCATGATTGAAACTTACCAATAATCCTTTTATTTACCCTTGAATGCGTGCACCCGCCATGGACACCCATCCTTCACGCACTTCACTTCATACACTGATTTGCTTGACTTCACGACCGAGAATTCCCTCTGAAGTGACACTGCCCATTGTTTTACTGCATCCTTCAAATCCTCTACATATGCATACTTAGCTCCCTGGATGACCTCATTCTCCTTATACTCTCATGGCACATGATGCCGCTCGGAGATAACGAGGTCAGAGAAGTCCTCGTTACTCCATTCTGCAGGCATCATGTTGTCCTCATCGGATGAATCATCATACTCTCCATGCTTGTTTTCAGCATCTTTCCTATCTATTTCTTTGATGGTGGTGTCAATTAGTTCTCCCTCATTTGCCACACCTGTTGGCTGTCTATTTTCATCATTCCCTCCTTCATTTTCTTCTACTGTTTCAGCATCACCTCCCCCGCCGTACTTAGACCCTCATCATGTTGCACGGCCATTGCAGCAGCGGTATTATCCTTCTCATACATCGACACAAATATGCACAGTGGCCAACCACATTGGAATGCATTCTTTACGTACCATCTCCAAGTGGCAGTGCAATCCACCGGCATCAGTTCCCAAAAAAAAATCTTCAACTGCACGACTGACTACAATATATAAGGTTATTGCGTTGATCTAGGGGTCGAGTCGAAAGCCTCGCATTAGCCAGTTGTACAATGATCCAAAACTTTTCTTAGCTGGCCTATCAATGTCCTTAGCCGTTGAACTAAACTCCGATAGATCTACACCTTGTGAACCATACCTAACATTATCTTGCATGTGAAATAACTGAAATATCACTTTATTTGACATATCTATTGATGAAAAAATACAATTAAACCAGGTACCAACATTCTCGTCACATCTAAAACCGTGTAATCGAGATTTTATAACTATCATCTCTACACAAACTAAATCATCTAATAGATTGACTAAAAACCTACACATCTACGAGTAACAACTTATTTTCATATAGTACTATACACGTAACCAGTACAATACTACATCAATTTTTGCATAGAAATAGAAATTGCAAAGAGACAATAGATTTTACCTACAAACGAATCAGCAAACCGGCAGAACTTCGCTGCTTTCGTTCAGCCTTGCTCTTAGCTCTCTCTTCTTTTTTTTGTGTAATTTCTATGAATTTTATGACATTTTTTGAGTCTGCGAGGGAGTTTTATACTGGGCTGGCTAAAAAACGCCCTCCCAGAGGGCGGCAAGAGGGCCACATGCAAAATGGCTGGCCCGGTCGGCCATTTTGCAGGCGGCCCCCTGGCCGCCGAAAAGCCGCCCTCTAGGAGGGCCGCAGGGGGCTGCCTACAAAATGGCTGGCTCGCGGGCCCCGCGGCTAGCGTTTTATAGGCGGCCCCTTTACTGCTATCTGGGAGGACGGTTTTTGGGCGGCCGGGGGCCGCCTATAAAAGTGCTGACAGCCGTTAGCCGCCCAGCCAACGGCCGTCAACCACGTCATTAAATCGCCTTCTGGGAGGGCGATTTTTAAAAAACGCTCTCCCAAATGGCGTTGGGAGTATATTTTTGTAAATTTTTGAAATAAAAATATAATTTTGTAAATATTTTATTAAAAAATATATAAATAAAAAAAATTTTGTGGGGCACGATGCCATGCGTGGACGGCGGGAGAGCTCCTTGCGTCGGAAGAAAAATATCTGCGTTGGGACGCCCGAATCGGAGTCAAACACGTGGATTAGGGAGGGGGAAAGAAAAGCGTTCGCTCCCAACGAGCCTTCGCGGATTAGCTTATCCACAGCTCAACAACGATCGGTGTGTCGATGGAGCTCCGCCCATAGCAACCAAAGCTGGCATTTTGGCAAAAACGCCATCAGTATTAGCGAGAATCACAGATAGGTCCTTTGGTTGGGTCTAATAGCACCCTAAGTACCTGATGATTCCACTTTTTTATATCCATGTGCAAAATCTTAAAAATTAAAGAACCTCCAGTTTGTAAGATTGTATAAGCAGTTGTTATTCTAATGTAACTGCAATTTTGTTCAATATTGTAGTAAGAAAAACCTAGTAATCAGAATACTTGTTTTGTTAGCTACTAGGAATATTTAGTTTTGTTTGCTTTAACTTCATATAAGTAGCTCGTGAGTAACTAGTTTTTGTTTTGTTTGTCACTACTCCGTTTAGTGAGATACACTAAAAATACCTTGTTTTTTCCAAGTAACCAGCGATACTTAGTTTTGTGAGCTATTAATCATAGCTAGTTTTGTTATGTATGAAAGTGCTTACTTTTGTTAGCTAACGAAAACACATGTAATCCTAACACCTAGCTGTGCAAATGACTACAAATTCTTAGTTTGAAGAGTAAAATACACAGCCCTTAAACTCGAATATGATTGTCATCTAGATCTATAAACTTCTAAAATACGCATCTGGATCTCTCATTTTGATTTAATGTATCACCCGAGATTCAAAGTGTAGATAACGCAATCCGGGCACTTACATGGGCGTCCACTCTAGCGAGAATTTTGTATTTAGGCCCCCTCCACTACAATACGCCCCTAAATCGACACTTATCGCTCCGATCATGATTTTCATATTCATTTGCTTTTCCGCCAACAGTTCAAGTGCATTTGTTATGATGTACATGGATCTTTGGGACCCTAGGGTTGCTCTTGATGTAATGTTTCATATCAACGATATTCCGTATACAAAAATCTATCTACTAAACAGAAAATATAGGGCTAAAATATAAGGGGCTTGTTTGGCAGGACTCAAACTCCTAAATCCTAACTCTTAGATCAACCTTTAGGTAGAGCTAGCTTTTATAGAATCTGAAGATAGCCTGAAAGTGTTTGATTAGCTTATCGGTTCCAAAAATTTTGAAAGAGAGGAGTGGAAGAAGATAAGACAATATTACCCTTGGTTGTTATGTGGTTTACTTTATCCATGCTGAATTAGTGAATATAATTTAAATATTTCTCTCAATGTAACAATGTTATTTTTTCTTAAAAATTTCAACACGATGTCGACAAGGATGTAAGATAAAAAAAATCATATACAAACACAGCTATTTATAGGATAGGCAACAATCATATGTGTATGCATTGATCTGATGCATTAGGTCAGGCAACATTGTGGGCCAGCATTCCAATTCACAGTGGATTACAGAACAAACTCATTTTCACACGACCCAAAACAATTTCTACCCTGAATAGGCTGAACTGAAGCTGGGTTCCCTCAAAGCATGCTATCCGTCTCATCACTGCTGTCTTCTTCATGGTCATCTCCATAATCCATAATTTATTGTCATCTTCACTGCTGTCTTACTACTCAGATCTGAAAATATAAGTTATTCGTAATACCAATAAGTCGGCCTAAAACTCATTCATTCCAAAGATAATACATGAGCAGAGAACACAAAAGCAAATACTCTATGCATGCATTTGTGATAACCTATAACATGAAGAGCAAAATGTATAGATCTAGCAAACAGTACCAGGGAAAAGCTAATCATTTCTGTATGCCTCCAGGGAATTGCGTATCAGAGCAGCAGTACAGTGAAAAAAGGAATCCAGCTAGTGAAAATTTACGGAGATAAATTCAATGAGGGATTTCACCGGAGAGTACGCCGCCGTCAGCCATAGATCTGGAGTCGTCTACCACTGAGCACCATCTCCAGCCATAGTCGCCGCCGCCTGCTCCCCCCCGTCTGCTGCCAAGCGCCGCTGCCGTGTGCGAGGTGATGGGGAAGGAGGCAGGGGGAATCCTGCACTCCGCTGGTGGCTTTCCTGGCCTCCGCATGCCCAGCCACGGTTGCTTGTCTGTTGTTGGGGAGAGAGAGAGAGACTGGGAGGGGCGACGCGAGAGGGGAGCGAAACGGTCCATGCTTGAGGGGGTCGGCGGTAGCATTTTGCAAGTAATTTTGCAGTGATCTACAGAAGTTTTGTAACGTGGTTGGAGTGGAGCTGTGGAGTGACCAAAGTGTCATGGAGCTGTGGAGTGACCAGAGTGCCACTTCAAGCCCATAGTTCATTTTTTGAGCACTCTAGTCAGCTCCGCTTCATGTTATAAAGGATCTACGACGTTTGGTATAGCTTCAACTCGATCAGACTAGAATGTAGGAGTTGGATCTTTACTAAACGGGACCAAGATATAACAATAGATTAAATTTTGTTGGGCTAAAATCATGGGCCCCTTTAGATGTGCCCTTTTAAAAACAATGGACCCAAGAGAAAATAAAACACAAAGTGGGCACGTACGGAACCACTAATAGCCCAGGCCAAGCGCAATTATCGAACGTGCGTCCGCGAGCGAGAAGTGGTTGGAGCGTTGAGATTTTTTCCGTGCATCAGATCGGGAACAATCGCACGGTGTTAAATTCAATTGAAACATAATTTTTTTCAACGGACTATTGCCTAGATAGTCCCAACTAATTTCAAATTAGTCTCCTATTAGGATTTCTAGTGCATCTATTTTCCTAACACCAAGTGCGTCCATAGGTGGATGCAATGCACGGCAAGCGTGACCGCTGCATTGGCTACTGCACCGCGCGTGCCTCAGAGGAGACCGTGGAGTAGGACACGCGCGTGATTCTTGATCACATCCATGGGTTCTACATGGTGGTGCTCGACTGGCTGCCGGAGGAGGAGATCCCCGCGCTCACCCCATGCCTCCTCGCCGTCGGGGTATGCATCGGTATGCTCGACC
Source organism: Oryza meyeriana var. granulata (assembly GCA_003991445.1). Taxonomy (NCBI): domain Eukaryota; kingdom Viridiplantae; phylum Streptophyta; class Magnoliopsida; order Poales; family Poaceae; genus Oryza; species Oryza meyeriana. The sequence goes on along the minus strand of RYFJ01002661.1, from coordinate 14,322 downwards.
CGGTCTCCAACATCATTGCCAATGCCATCTCCTACTCACCTTCGCCGGTAACGGTGGCGGTCAGCTCTGAGGGCGAGGAGACCCAGCTTCAGCTGCTTACGAGGGAGGAGGTCTTCTTCAAGATCACCATCGTCATTGACGATGACTATTGAGTTGCATGCATCAATCAGTTTAAGCTGCGTACGAGGAAGGAGGTCTTCTCCAAGATCACCACCGTCATTGATGTTGATTATTGAGTTGCATACACCAACCAGTTTAACCCAAAAAGCTTAAGTTGATAGGAAAAGATAATTCACTTTATAAACTACACTCCCCCTCATGCAAGATCGCCGCCATCATTGATGATGACTATTAAGTTGCATGCACCAACCAGTTTAAGCTGCGTACGTGGGAGGAAGTCTTCTCCAAGATCGCCACCGTTGTTGATGACAACTACTGAGTTGCATGCACCAATCAATTTAACCCAAAAGCTTAAGATGATGGAAAAACACAAACAATTCACTTTATATTCCAACAATTACGACAAAATCCTCGACCTCCAACCAGATCCGGACATGGTGGAAGGCATGACCATTGCACGGCGCTTGCTGGTGGGGCTTGTCACCTTCCTCATCGTCCACTTCTGCTACCTCACGGTGTCAGAAGCACTGCGCTACCTGCTCCGACCTCCTCGCCGTCATGTACCTCGTTGCCATCGACCACGAGAAGAGCATCGGTCCGCATCTCTTGCAGGGCATGTTCGGTGTCTTCTCCCTTGCCACCAAGGCGACCCTGACCTGCGCTGCCATCTTCTCAAGGCATCCTACTCCAACCACCTTGGTGGTAGCAGCACAGACGCTGGCATCTCTGCCGGAAAAGGCATCCAAGCTTTTGCCGACGGGAGACAGCCGCCTCTCCCCAGCAAGCGTCAGGCGCCTCGCCAAATTGCTCGGATGAAAGCCAAAGGAGACGACGACGCTCGGAGACCCATGCCAACCTCCGTGCCTTTTTGGTTTGCATTACCATGCTAGGGAGAAGGAGATGAAGAGGAAGAGGGAGATGAACGTGTTAGCACTTTATTTTTGGCTAGCCTTTGCCGGCCCACCTTGAGTCTGTCCTAGCCCTACTTCTATAAGCTAGTCGAAGAGGTCTCGATGGTGCCGAGTGTCATGCCCAGAATTTTCATCCAAAATTCTAGAGTTTTATTATGTGTAAATTCTTGTCTAGGAATCAATAGAGACACACATGACAAAGTTGATAACAAAGTAATTGTTTACATAACAAAAGTATTTATTATAGAGGCGAATGACACCTCTCAAGATAGTAAAGTTCTAACAGCGGAAATAAACTAAAACGACGTGACGACACCCACTCCACAAACTTGACCAGGCTCTCGCTTAGTCCTCCAAGAAATCCTCCTTGCTGAAGTACTCTTCTGAATGATGATTGTTGATTGCAAGGTGAGTACATGAACTACTCCACAAGCCACACAGCAAATATGCAAGTGTACAGGATAGCAAAGGATGGCATAATATGGCTCAATTTGCATAAACAATATTTAATAAAGCATTAAAGAGAGTAATAAAATATCAATAATTAAACAATATTTACTAACACTATACTGCTCATCAAAACGGTATAGTCCCAACCACTCCAACCTGGAGTTAAACATATTTCACCATTTTATAGTCAAATTTAGGTAATGTGGGACTAATCACATAAAACATTGCTAGGCTCACCCTTAACCGTGGGCATAGCTATTCGAATAGTTTTACTCTGGCCAGAGGTGTAACAATTTACCCACAAGACACAACTCCACAACACATCACTATGTGCCTTAATATCACCACGATATCTCAGAAAGGAATTGTGATAGGATAATCCATGTAACTCGCACAATAGGAGAGCCTCCTGCCAAGCCTCCAGTCTCCGGTAGGGGTGATCAAATACCTTCCCGCAAGACGGCTCGGCACCCAAATGCATGGACTTATTGACAACTGCCATGTGTACCAGCCACAAACCAAGCCTTGGTGCCTCCTATTGAACTTGGCACACTTCAAATCCTGCTATCCCATTCTAGCTTGTGGTTAGCACGAAGGTTGCTTTGCAACAAGTAGTCCACGAACCGTTCCTTAACTGTCACGAGCACCGCTAACAACAATCACAACCCTGGTGCTTGCAACCCATCATTTAATTATATTTTAGTGAACCATTAAAGTATCCTCTCACGACCGCAGTCGTGAATGGAATCACCATTTCATGTGAACCAACTATTATAATTGAGGTCAAAGTTATAGCCCATAGTTGTTCTATAGTTTACAAAGTAGGGCTAAGCAGAGTCCTAGAATTATCCTAGCTAACCAATAAACAAAGCTAGCTAGACACATTTACCCCATAGGCACAATAACAGGTAATCAAGTCAAAGAGGCTATAACCAAGGATAAGGGTTTCCCATTCCGATGACATTATAAAAATAAATGCAAAGTTGAAGGAAAATATAGCTTTAAAGATAGAAACAATATGCTCAAAGGGGTTGAGGAATCTATGTGACTTGTCTTGCTGCTCTGCACAAGCCTCGGAACACTCCTCGAGAAACTGCGGCTCTGCCGAAACGTCGGCGGCTAAAGGCAATAAACAAAAATGAGCAAAACAGTTGTCGAAGGATGGAACTCCGACGGCGGGGAGCCTGGAGACCCTCCTTTGAGGTTCGGCCAGGGGAGTTGATCACAGACGGCGTGCGGCGTCGGATCGGTGACACACGAGGGAGACAGGAGGAAGTAGACAGGTTCGGGCCGCACGGAGGCGTAATACCCAACTCCTGTATGTTTTTTGCTATGTGGGAGAGAATATGGTTTGGTGTTACAAGGTGTTCTCCCGGGGCACTCAGGAGCTCGGAGCCGAGGAAGAAGAAGAAGGCCCGGGGAGTTCTGGAACCTCTCGGACCGGAGTCAATCTCAGCTCCTTTCTCTAGTGGCATAGACCCTCCTTTTATCGTGCAAGGGGGTCCATGGTGCCGAGTACAAATGCCGAGAGAGAGCGTCCCTCGGTTCGATGCGTCTAGTCGCTCACGACCGCCCGCTGTTGCCACACCGGAGTTGGTGCTGCACGTCTGGTCATCACATCGTCGGGCTGCTGTGGGCGGCTGGAGCGTGGAGATGGGACGCGCACGTCTCCGCTGCCGGAGCGTGGAAAAACGAAGGCCTGTTAGTCAAAAAGCCTCTGACTGCACAGGGAGAGAGCTGCTCGAAGGCCACGAGAGTCCACGCATGGGCGACAGGCGGGACGCGCCCGTCGCCTCGCCATTAATGCGGGTAGTTGGAGAGAGCTGGTCCGAGCCCGTCGGGGACCGACATGTGGGACCCGGGCCGGGGGAGCGCACCCCGGGATCGCGGACGTCTAAGCAATGTGCCCCTGGGACGCGACCCGGGGCCAGAGCTGTGGGTCCCGGGACCGGGAGGCGAGGCTCGGGCACGGGAAGTCCCCGGGACGTGGGGCCGAGGAGGCGGCTCCTGGGACCGGGTGCCGAGGCCCGGGCACGGGAAGGTTCCCGGGATGCGGGCCCGAGGAGGTGGCTCCTGGGACCGGGCGCTGAGGCCCGGGCATGGGAAGGTCCCCGGGATGCGGGCCCGAGGAGGTGGCCCCCGGGACCGGGCGCCGAGGCCCGGGCACGAAAATGTCGCAAGCCGTTGTCGCGACTCTCCTGGGGAGTGCGTACCCGGGCAAGGCAGTGCACGGGCCCATGTACTTAGCGGGAAGGCGGCCGTGGCCGGCCTTTACTTGCGCAGAATGCGGGCCCGGAGTAGCTAACGTGGCAGAGGGCCCACGCGATCCCCGGGGTATGTGGGACCCCTGTCCCGTTTCGCCGATAGTGGCCCCTGGCCCTGTTGCTCGGCCGGGACCTGCTCCGGGCAGGAACAGGGCCACGTCTTGGGCAAAACAAGGATATGCGGGGCCCACCTGGGATTGCCGGTGGCCAAAATGGCGAAGAATGTTGCCCCGGCGGCCGTTGTCCTGGCCGTCACTTCCTGGAGCTGCGCGGACCCTAGTTGGACCGAGGCCGCTGTCGCGGTTACTGCATGTGTGGTAGTGAGCATGGAGGCCGCGGCGGCCACGCCAGAGCAGGCCGTCGTGGAACTGACTGATGTCCCTGCTGCCGAAGAAGAGGGGAATGCCAGGGCCCAGTCGTCTCCCGCAAGGAGGGAGCGGGCCCTGGTAGTTTTTGCTACCCGGCGAACAGGAGCGGCGCGCGGACACGCGACGCTACATTCCGTGCTGGAGGAGATGGCGATCGACGCCGGCCAAGTGCAGGCGGTAGCCCGTCAAGACCGGCGGGGGTCTGTCCGGGTCCGGGCGGATCTCGAGAGCGGACCGGCAGTGATCGCGATGGCGATGCAGTAGCTCACCGCCCGTATAGTCGCCACCGAGATCATCGTGCCGTCCCGCCTGCTGGAGATTGAGACGGCAGAGGGGCGCAGCGTCCAACTAAAGGGCGCCGCCAAATCTGCCGCCAGCGAGGCCTCCCACGCCCGGTCCGAGATGGAGGCGCGGGAGAAGGAAATACCGTCCCGGGAAGATCGCGTCCGGGCCCGAGAGGCCGGGCTCGCAGCCTGGGAGCGTGAGATCACCGCGTGCGAGGCGGCGGTGAAGGCCGCCGAGTCCCGGTTGGTGGGGGTGGAGCGGGAGGACAAGGCCTCCCAGAAGTGCGTGGCCAACTTCGAGGCCGTGACCGACACCGCAGCAACGGTGGCGGGGTTCTTCGAGCGGGGCGAACACCTCGTGGGCCGATGACTGACGAGTCCGAGGGAGACGCTAGTCCCCTCCTGACGCCGCCTGGGGTCCGGTCCAAAGAAGACCAGTGACCTCGGGCCGTGCGACGACATCTCCGGGCCTCCACTCGTGCTTGCACTCCGATTTTGCCTGTCTTGTACAAAGAGAGACATTTGTACATGTATATGATCATATTTATATTTTCGTACCTTTGCTTATTGCGTTGCCCACCCCGGGAACTCGGCCGGGTGATTCGGACGGTCCAATCCCTGGGGGGACGGTCCGAATCCCGCTCCCCCTCGCGGGAGACGGTGGGAGCTCGGCCCCCGGGACGGTTTAAGTCCGTCTTCCGGCCCCTGCCACCCCAGGGGCTCGGCTCTCGAGGGCGGCCGGCACGATAGACGCCCGCCCCGGGAACTCGGTTCCCGGCATGGTTGAGGCCGTCTTCCGGCCCCTGCCGCCTCGGGAGCTCGGCTCCCGAGGGCGGTGAGCTATTGAGAGTGAGTCTTCCGGGCCCGGGGGCCCTCTATGCCCCGGAGCGCTACCGGCCCCGGCAGCGCAGCAAGGCCACGGGGAAAGACTGCTAGATAGAGAGAAAATACGAAAAGATGCCCCGCGTGGGTTAGGTATGGCCGTCGTGCTACACTCGTACCTTTTGACTCGCCGGGAGCCCCTCAGGAACCGACCTTCACCGGACACGGGGTCGCCAGGCAGCGAAGCACCCGGCACCTTGGCGGTGGCCGGGGGAGGAGCTGGCCAGGCCGGACACCGCAGCCCGCCCCGGGAATCTAAGCTGGCCCGACGGGGGGTTATGCCTGAGACCCCGGAGCATCGGCAGTGCCCGGGGCGCGGTCCATGACCCGACCACCGGGCCTTGGCAACCGGGGCAGCGCTAACCCGACGGCCCTGCGCCCGGCTCCGGCAAATTCCGCTTTGCTCCCGGAGCCGGGGAGAGCGAAGCACATAGCCATACAAACGGGGAAAGGAATTGAAATTGAGCAATGTTTTAATGTAGGATAAGATTACGTATCAGAATGTTGAAGAGGGCTGCAAGGCCCCGCGATCACAATCCCAGGACCGGGAGCGCTGTGAGCCTCCGCGAACCGCTGTAGCTCCCAAGTCCCCTTTCCGGGGCTTGGGGTAGATGCTTGCCCCGAGAGCCCGGCCCCGAGGGGCCGCGGGCGACTGAGCGCGAGCCTTACGGAAACGGTTAAGTCTGTAGGTCCGACCCCTCCCGTCTTCCGGGCCCGGGAGCTCTCCATGCCCCCGAGCGCTAGCCACCGGCCCCGGGGACGCGGTGAGGCCACGGGAGTACACTGAGATGGGGGCACCCGGCTGGCGTCGAGGTTTGGGAAACGTACTCAGACATGGTGGCGGCCCCCGGTCAGCGCTGAAATTCGAAGAAATCCGGCGCTGGCCCGAGCACTCCCCAACTTACAGGATGTGTTTACCGATGAAATTCGCGAAGATCTCCCAGGCTTACCGAGCCCGGCCGGGAGACGCCGATCACCAGGAAAGGGCCTTCCCGCGGGGGGAAGGTTTATTTCTTTCCGGCACGTGTGAGGACACGGCGGACGACTAGGTCCCCGACCTAGAGTGATCGGGCCCGAACCTTGCGCTGATAGTAGCGCTCGAGGCTCTGCTGGTTAGGAGCGAGGGGCGCAGCCTCGCTGGCGAAGCATACTGGCTTCTGTTGTGTGCGCCCCTCCCCTGGCCTGACGTTGGCCGGGATCACGGGCTCAGCTCCCTCGGGAGGGAGCGAGCTCTCGCGGCCAGGAGCATATGTAGGCCCAGGGCCCGGGGGCCCCGGCTGGAATATGGTTTGATATATGCCAGGATCCGGGGGCCCGAGCATGGATATGTATCGGGACGACTTCCCCGGACTTGCTCTCGCGGGGCGACGCTATCCGGGTTATCGCTCCCTGTTGAGATTGTCCTGGGCGCCGCGTTCCTAGGCTCGCACTCACTTGGCGAGGCTGCCTGGTTCGGGCTCCGCGTGTCGGGCCCGGAGGCGGATCCGGGCTACGCCCTTATTGGGCGAGGGGCCCCGGGACCCGGGGGCCTGACTGGAATATGGTTTGATATGTGCCGGATCTGGAGGCCCGGGCTTGAATATTGGATGTATCGGGACGACATCCCCGGAACCGCAATCGCCGGGGCGATGCTGTCTGGCTTATCGTGCCCTGTATGGTTGTTCCGGGTGCCGCGTCCAAGACTTGCACTCGCCTTGGCGAGGCTGTCCGGGTTCGGGCTTCCCAGAATCGGGCCCGGGAGGCGGGTCCCAGGTCGCGTGTTTGTCGGGCAAGGGGCGCTCGACGACGAGCGCCGCGTTCACCTCCTGCGGGGTTGCCGCTGGGCTCGGTGCCGCGGCCATCACCCCGCGTATGGTTGCTTGAAGAGCGAGGACGCTCTCGGGTTCTTGGAAGAGGTCGCCCCGGGTCGGGAGCTGGATTCGGACCGTCCGCCCAGGAATCGGACCGTCCGAATCCCGACGACTGGACCGTCCTCCCAGGGATCGGACCGTCCGGACCATACCGATCGGATCGGGCTTGGTCTGCTACCGCTCCGGCCGGAACTTCTTGACATGCTCGGCCAAGGATGTTGAAAATGCTGCTAGGAATGTACATGGTGGCGGCCCCCGGCCAGCGCTGAAATTCGAAGAAATCCGGCGCTGGCCCGAGCATTCCGCAACTTACAGGATGTGTTTATGGATAAAATTTGCGAAGATGCTCGATGTTCCAGGGATTGGGGAGCGGGGTCCCATCCTCCTGGCCCAGTCTTACCGAGCTCGGTCCGGAGACACCGATCACCAGGAAGGGGCCTTCCCACATGGGGGAAAGTTTATTCCTTCCGGCACGTGTGAGGACACGGCGGAGAACTAGGTCCCCAACCTGGAGTGATCGGGCCCGAACCTTACGCTGGTGATAGCGTTTAAGGCTCTGCTGGTAGCGAGCGACGCGGAGCGAGGCGCGCCGCCTTCGTTCCTCGAGGAAGTCGAGGTTGTCGAGCTGCATGTTGTCGTGGTCGATGTCGTTGCTATAGCACTGTACCCGGGGAGAGCCGAAGGCGACCTTTGAAGGCAGAACGGCTTCGGCCCCATACACCAAGAAGAACGGTGTTTCCCCGGTCACCCGGCTTGGCGGTGCTATTCGCCCATAGGACCGCCGGGAGCTCGTCGATCCACTTGATGCCATGCTTTTTGAGGTCATTGTAGGACCTTGTCTTCAGGCCCCGCAGGATCTCGACGTTCGCCCGCTCAGCCTGCCCATTGCTGGCCAGATGGGCAGGGGAGGCAAAGCAGAGCTTGATGCGACGTCGGAGCAATAACTCGCCGAAGAGCTTCGCTCGTGAACTGTGTACCGTTGTCGGTGATGATGCGGTTGGGGATCCCGAAGCGGCTAGTAATTCCCGAATGAATTTGAGCGCCGAATGCTTGTCGATGTCGATCACGGGGAACGGCCTCGGCCACTTCGGTGAACTTGTCGATGGCGACATACAGATGCGATAACCCCGACTGCCCGGGGGAAGGGGCCGAGGATATCGAGTCCCCAGACCGCGAAGGGCCAGGACAGGGGGATCACTGGAGTGGCTTGCACCGGCTGGTGGCTCTGCTTGGCATGAAACTGGCACGCGCGCAGCACTGGACGAGGTCGAGCGCGTCCTGCAAACCGTGGGCCAATAAAATCCTTGCCGGAAAGCCTACCGACCAGGGATCGAGACGCGGCGTGACTGCCGCATTCCCTTCATGGATGTCGGCGAGGATTCGCACCGGAGTCACGCGGAATGCACTTGAGCAGGACGCCGTTGGCACCACGCCGGTAGAGGTCCCCTTCTACCATGACGTAACGCTTAGACAAGCGAGCGATCCTTTCAGCTTCCGCATCATCTTCGGGGAGATGCGCTCGGAGTAGATAGGCCCGGATTTCTTGCATCCAGGAAGGCGCGCTGGACGCGGCCGCGAGGAGCGAATCCTGAGGCAGGGAGCGCGTATCTAGCTCGGGCCCGGGCTCGGGGGCGGCCCCCTAGGTCCCGGGTGAGCGCGCGGCGTGGGGGCCTCGAGGGCTTCCTGGAAACCCCCCGAGGGAACCGGTGCCCGCAAGCCAGCCTTGAGAGCTCGTTGGCGGCGAGGTTGTGGCTGCGAGGGACGTGGCGAAGCCTGAGGTCGTCGAAACGGCGCTCGAGCCTCCGCACTTCGTCCACATACGCGGTCAATTGGGGATCCAAAGTCTGGTACTCCCTGGACAACCTGGTTGATGACGAGCTCGGAGTCGCTCTTGCGCGCACAACCGTCGCACCCCGAGGGCGATCGCGGCCGGAGGCCGGCGAGAAGGCCTCGTATTCGCCATGTTGTTGGTGGCTCCGAAGTTGAGGTGGACGACGAAACGGAACTCATCCCCGGCGGGTGACACGAGGACGACCTGGCCCGGCGCTGGGGCGGGAGGCCGCGCCTGGCGCAGGAGCCGTCGAAGTTCATCGTCTAGCAGAGGCGCAAATCGGGAGCTAGTTCGGGGACCGGGGACCCGGCGTCCAGCACAAGATCTGGCTCGGGCCCCGGCGTCCATTCCGCTAGAAAATCCGCCAGGACTTGGCTTTTGATGGCATGGCGCGCCTGAAAATGGAGGTCGAACTCAGCGAGCTTCGACGCCCACTTGGCCACGCGGCCCGTCCCCTCCCGGTTATGCAGTATCTGCCCGAGGGGGAAGGAGGTGACCACCGATACCTTGTGCGCCTGGAAGTAGTTGGGGAAGCTTCCTGGACGCGATGAGAAACGTAGAAGCATCTTTTGCGCCTGAGGAAATAGCGCCGATTTTGGCGTCGCGGAGTAATCTTCGCTGACGAAGTACACCGCCTTCTGCCGGCGTGCTTCTCCGGACATCCCGCCTGAAGGGGCCGGGGGCTCGGGCTTAGCTTTCCCGTGGAGGGGGAGCGAGCTTCTCGCTACGGGAACAGGTATGTGTGGCCCGGGACCTCTCAGGGTCCCCGGGTGGATATGGTTGGCATGTTCCCGGGACTCGGGTCCCGGGCTTGGATGTGGAACGAATCGGGGCGATTTTCCAAGACGCGCTTCGGCCAAGGCGATGCTGTCGGGTATCCCGCCCCCATCTGGTTTGTGGGAATGGGACGGTTGAGATTGTTCCCCGGGCGCGCGCCGGCCCCTCCTGCTCGCATCCTTGGCGAGGCTGGCCGCCCTCGGTTCGGGGCTCATCAGTGGCGGCCCCCGGGAGGCCGGGATGCCGCGGCCCCGATGCGCGCCGATCTTGAATTGTTGAAACGTTAAGGTTGTAGGGTGCCGCGTTCTAGGCTCCCGCACTCGCCTTGGCAAGGCTGCCCCTCCGGTTCGGGCTCCACGGTGTGCGGCCCCCGAGGAGGGCGGATCCGGCCCTCGCGTCATCTGTTCTGTCTGGTAAGGGGGCGCTCAGATGAATGAGCCGCGCGCGCTCCCTCTGCGGGGTTTGACCACGATGTAGTAGAGTAACAAGGCTCGTGTGGTGCCCGGTTTGCTTACGAGGACAGGGGTGGGGTAGTCGGTTAGCTGCCGGTACCTTCTTTGAGCTCGTCGAGGGCTCCCGATCGGGCCCTCGCCCAGTCTCAGGTGTAACCTGCCAGGTTGAAACATCTCAGGGTTTTCTTGAGAGAGCTTGAACAGGGGGAGGCACTTGCTCCCCAAGCTGGAGATGAAAGCCGACCTAGGGCGGGCCACACGCACCGGGTAAGCGCTTCTAGGCCCCCCGGATGCGCCTCACATCGGGGGGCGCATCTGCGGTCGCTTGCTATTTCTCTTCGCCCTACGGCCTAGTCGGTTGCCTCGATGCCGCGGCTGGACACGAGGAGCGACCCGGAGGGGGAGCTTTTTTTGGCCGCCCGGGACCCGAAGACACCTTGTTTGTCCGAGTTCAGGCTTGCAACTCGTGCACCGAAGTTGCGCTGAACGTCTTCGCCAAGTCGTGGAGCAGAGTGGCGCGGGTCGCGCGACCTTCAGCCCAAATCGTCGACGGTAGGGCTCCATATTGCGACTAGCCTGTGATTCAATCATGTCACCTCGGCAGCGCGCTGGAATGTTTGAACAGGCAATTTTTTACCCAAAGCCATGCAAATAAGATAGCCTGGGGGGTAATGAAAGAAGTTTTTCTTCATCTCCTCTGCATCGGATTTCGATGATATCCTGCCTAAGTGTGCAACAAACACAAAGGTCGCACCGCTGTGGAGTGACTATACTGATCTATGCGAGGGCAGAGGGAATGGCGGATTGGGCAATTGTTGACGTCGGTGTAAGTCTATACAATGCGCAGCTTTCGCGTTTGGACTTGGGGACGACGACCGGGTTGGGCCAGCCCCCACTCCGGGTGGGCGACTCGCGGATGAAGCCGGCAGCGAGAAGCTTGTCGTCTTCTCGCGGATGAAAGGCTTGGCGCTCCAGGGCTGTTGTCGTACCTTCTGCGCATCGGGCGCGAGCCGTGTTGGTGGACGGCAAGCGTGCTACAATCACCGCCTGGGGACTCCGGGCATGGTGACGGGCTTGCAGGCGAAGACGGTCGCGAATTTGCCGAAGGGAGGCGATGAGCGCGCGTTCGCTATTATAATTCGTCCAGGCGAAACCGCAATCTTGACGGTTCGAGACCGGGTTCATCACCGAGGGCGACTCCTTCTTGACGAGGTCGGGCGCGTTTGGTTTGGCTGTACGACGCGCGGCTTAGGGGTACGGGGAAGCGAGGGGCCCGCTTCGCTGCCGCGTAGGAGCTGCAGGGGTGATGTCGGCGTGCGCTGCTCGGCGCACGAGAGGGCGGCTTTACGTCCCGGGATGTGATCGGCCAAGGGGCCAGGGCTTTCATAGTTAAGTACGCGTAGTTGTGGCATAGCGCCATGAACTTCCACACGGGCATCCGAGCACCGCGTTGTGTAGGAAGGTTGCACTCGGCGAGGACCGTCGAAGGACGATGGCCCGCTGCGGTGGCGGAAGTTGCCGCGGTCACCGAAGGTGACGGGCAACGACACCTGGCCGAGAGGCCAAGTAAGGCCTGTCGGTAATCCTAATGATGGGCAAACGAGGGCGGCAAGGTTCGTCCTCGGAGCTTGATCTTCTCGTAACCTCGGGGGCAATGCTGTTGAGGGCGGCGTCCCTCGTCGTAACGAGTGAGCGGCGCCACCTTGAACATTGACATATTTGGGGGGAGACGCAAGGGAAAGCTGCCTTCCCAGGGTCGGGCCGGATGGTCTGTGGGGCTGAAGGTGATCGGGTGTCGACACTTCCCAGCCTCGGGACAAAAAAACGCTGGGCCCGGGGTCGCGGCACAGCTCGGCTTCATGGCCTTGAAGCACGGGCGCGAGAGTGGGCGTGCGCCCCGCGTCGAGGGTGGGGGAGGAATTCTCGGGTTTTGGGAACTCGGAGCCTGCTTTTCCCGAATTCGGGAAGCCGCCTTGGCCTGCAGCCGCGTCCTGCTGGAAAATTTCTTGGTGCGCTCGCGCAGGTTTCTGGGCGGCACGACCCTACTCGTGGAGGTCGGTGCGGTCCTCTTCGTGGACGGAGGCCACCCACTTCTGGCTGTAGCCGTGTCGGCGTGTGCGGCGGGCGGCTTTTTGCGCTTGCCACCATTTGTCCGTCCTCGAGGGCGCGTCAACCCACGCCGGGGCCGCCCGCAAAGCAGCCAGAAAAGGTCTGGCGGCTCCTTACCTTCTGGCGCTTTCCTCTGTTCCGCGCTTGCGGAGCGTGAGGAGCTCTCCGTCTCTCCTCCGGGGTCCTGTTCGGGGGGGCCTCGGGGCGTGGGTTTGTTTCCCAGGGCCCCGGCTCCCTCTTGCGGGCGCAGATGGTCCGTCGAGGCTGAATCAGCTGCGGGGTTTTGGGACGTCGCGGGTGCAACTTCGAGCATGCGCTGGTCGGCACACACGAGCGACGCGTGGGGGCGATGTGAGGGATGGTGTTGCGGCGGATTGGTTTGAAAAAACACTGCAGAAGTGCATCAAGCGCCTCGCTCCCTGCCACTGATGGCAGGGCATGGAGGTCCGCCTCAGTTCCCATGGGCCCGCCGGCGGAAGGTTGCCTGGAAGTTTGCCAGCGACTGGTGGTAGAGATTTCTCCACGAGTGATGGCTCTCCCGGGGGAGGTTTTATCTAGGAGCGAGTGGCCTTGGGGCGGACGGGAAAGTATTTTTTCGCCATCACCGTCCTTCGTCGCCGCTTTCGCTCGCTTGGATGCGGTGGTGTAAATCTGCAAGCAATCCGTGGGGTCGACGGAGCCCCATCGTATTTTTCCGGCAAGCTGGGCGGAACTTGGCAGGCAACGCACCTGCGAGGAGGGTGGAGGCGGCGAGGCACCCGAGGGCCGCGTATGAGCAGGCTTCGGGCGAGGGGACGAAGGGTTCCTTACCGGGGGGGGTTAGAGTGGAATGGGCCTAAGCTCGGGACGACGGCGATGTTCGCCGCGCGTTCGCGCTGTTCGCTCCATTGTGACCCCGGGCGTCCTATGGGGTCCGTGACCGTTCAGCGGTCACGGAGGGTGCCAGGGGCCGTTCCTTGGCCCCGTCGTGGCGTGAGGGCGGCCGCGGCCTGGGTCTGATTCCTGGTTCGGGGCGGTGGACGGCTCACGCTTTAGAAGGCCCGTTGCGGTCAGTTGTCCGAGCCCTGCAGAAATGACTGGTCCGCGACCCCGGCGATGGGCCGTGCCTACTAGGTTCTTCCTCTAGGCGACTCATTGAGGGCCAACGCGCTCCCCCTGGCTCCGCCCGCCGGTAAAATGCCGGGGGTGGTGAGGAGGGGCTCTGCCGCAAGAGGATTCCCTGCCGCGGAGTCGCTAACTGGAAGTTGAGGGCCCACCGGAGTGCGTGGAGGCGGCGGTGCCATTCGGCGCTCATGGACAAGACCGGCGGCAGCACCGCGGGGCACTTGCCGGGCCCCTTCCACAAGGGAAGTGCCGAGGCGCGCCACACGGGTCGCTCTGGGCGAACTCGCCCGCGCCCGCGCGACTGCGCGCAGCCCAGGAAGCGAGACGGGAAGTGGTGGCGACTCACCAAAGGGGCTTAGCGTCGCCCGGCGGGTGAAGCACCGGGACTTCCTCGGTTCCGGAGGTCCGCGGGCGGTGGCCTCCTGCCATGAAATGGGTGGTCGGCGTTCCGAGGACGCAGCAGTACATGGAAAAGGAGGGGAAATCCCCTACGTGCGGCGAGCTGTCGAAGGGATGAAACTTCCGACGGCGGGAGCCCTGGAGACCCCTTTGGGAGGTTTTTCGGCCCAGGGGAGTTGAATTCACAGAACGGGTGCGGCGTCGGGTCGGTGGACACACACGAGGGAGACAGGAGGAGTAGACGGTTCGGGCCGGACGGAGCGTAATACACTACTCCTTGTTATGTTTTTTGCTTATGTGAGAGAAACGAATATGGTTTTTGGTTGGTTTACAAGGGTGTTTCCGGGGCACTCAGGAAGTGGAGCCCGAGGAAGCAGGAAGAGGCCCGGGGAAGTTCTGGACGCTCTCGGACCGTTGAGTCAATCTCAGTCTTTCTCTAGGCTGGGCCATAGACCCTCCTTTTAATCGTGGCAAGGAGGTTCCATGGTGGCGCGTAAAATTGGCCGAGAGACGAGCGTCCT
>RYFJ01002660.1:0-126768 GCA_003991445.1 Oryza meyeriana var. granulata | reverse complement strand
ACGGGTTTTAGATGGTATAGCTAATATGGACTGTGAGCGGGGCGGATGGTTGTTGGGGCTTATTACCAACAAGAGTCGTCTTATTCTTTTTGTGTCAACGTAGTTATGTCGTCTTGGGTAGCTTTATTTAAATCCGAAAATCGATCCATATCTCAATTTCCATTCTTCTTTCCACCGGGACGATATTAGAAATCCACTCAGCATATCGGCCGGCCTTTATAACTTTGCATCATATACTTGTGTTTATCTTCGCTTTGTTTGGCTCATATAACTCCGCCTTTTAAATCTCCTTGGAGCTGTTTAAACGGCCGATATCCAGGTTTATAGGAAGCCGATGTTCAACAATCGACTCGGCTCGCTTAATCCTGGCATCTCATGATATTCCCAAGCAGAACAATCCCGATTAATTGTACTCTTATATAAAACAATTTTTTATTAGGATTTCCTTTCAAAACTCGGGACATAACATTTTACTTATGTAGTCAGCCTGGCCTATCTCCTAGTACCTATATCAATTTTCTGCAATCAATTCGGCCGACGTAAACCCTTGTCCAACTTTCCTCTCGAATTTTTTCCTCGGTTTGATGTTGCCCATTAGAGTAGTAGTTCCGAGCCGACTGCCGAATCGGCTGTATCCCTTGACTGGTTGATTTTTAAGATAATCCCCTTCCCATACTTTTCCAGACAAGCAATCGATCCAGGTCTGTGTTTGCGCAGCCTCCCATAACGGCAAATCATGTATCATGGTTGCTTTTGTTGTTGGTCGAGTTGGTTGATCTTGCTAGGGATTACCCCTTCAACTTGATCTCCTGGGTCCACTGTATTAGACTTTGATGTATCAGGGTCGTCTGTGGGTGGGCACACAATAGTTTGCGTGAATCCAATCCCTGCCAAGAAGCAGACTATACGTACCCTTTTTCCATCGATTGACTGGGAAAAATAATGTTTTTTGGTAGGTTTAACGTCTTGTTTCCACTTTTTACTTTTTTTCTACTATTTATAACACGTTTCTTGCCTTTTTGTCTTCGATGGATTTCCTGGTCGGCGAAATCTTTATTAACTACATATTTTGGTGTTTTGATCAAATCTTCATTTA
This sequence comes from Oryza meyeriana var. granulata, assembly GCA_003991445.1. Taxonomy (NCBI): domain Eukaryota; kingdom Viridiplantae; phylum Streptophyta; class Magnoliopsida; order Poales; family Poaceae; genus Oryza; species Oryza meyeriana. Next base: position 125,672 of record RYFJ01002660.1, on the reverse strand, counting down.
CGATTTTTCCAGCTTCCGATACGGTAGCATATGTTCAGCATTAAATTAACTTTGGTAACTTGCGTCCCCTCCATCTTTCCAGCATCTTCATCATCGGTCGTTTCCCATCTCATCATAGCCCTTGATTTATTTTATACTGCGGCTTCAGGTGCCGATGTGCGGTTTTTTGATTTCTTATTCAGGTTTATCAAATATAGCTGATCGGGTTGCGTGTTAACTGAGCAAAAACTTCTTCATTATCTTCCTCATTGGGGGTTTCAGTTGGAGGTCGTACGAAAGTGCTTTATACTCCCGAGGCACAAAGAAACATTTGTTATTTACTTGGGAGCTGTATGCATCAAGGTGCTGTTATTCGTCATTTTTCAGCTCACTTCGTTCATATCAGCTTGTTTTTAGTCTCTTGTGACGATGTCGGCTTCCTCGTTATCCTGTTTTTCTGTTCTTCCTGTTGCTCTCGTGTCGTAGCCGCTGTGCGCCTTCTTTCTGATTCTTTGTAAATATTCCACTAGGACACCATTGAGGATTTTGAATTTGTTGTTTCTCATGCAATTCCTCATCGTTTTCTTCAAAAAATTCTTCATGGATCGGCCCCAATCGGCTATGTGCCGATGCTCGCTTTCCAACTGGCTGATCTTGTGAAAACCTTTCCCGCTCAGAATTCCGAGATCTTGCAATATCACATTCTGGACAATCTCTGATTGACGGCAATCTTATTCCTTGTTCCCAGCAAAATTGAAAGAACGGGCAATCCCAATGTGGATTATACCTCTCCTCGTATGATGAAGCCCGCTGTTCTTCTTCGCGCCTTGAATATTTGTCTATCAGCTACGATGAAGTAACTCTAGATTGTCTAAATTTCCGATATCTCCTCTTCATCGGCTTGGTCCATCGATTAATTTCCCGTGTAAACCATTGTTCACAGGGAACGGATGTCCATCAATCTTCATCGGCTTTTTGTCCTCAAACTTGATCCTTCCCTATTCAACAGCCGATTGAATTTGTTGCCGAAAAACTTTGCACTCATTGGTATGGTGTGATACTGTGTTGTGCCACTTGCAGTACCTCTTCTTCTTTAGCTCTTCGGCTGATGGAATTATATGATTTGGTGGAAGCTGTATTTGTTTTTCTTGCAGTAATAAATCAAAGATTTTATCGGCTTTATTAATGTCGAAGTCATATCGCTCCTCCTTGTCGATATCCTTCACCCATGGGCACGATACCGATTTCTTATTTCTAGCCCACTCCGCCAATCCAACTTCAGCATCGGATCCTTCATCTTCTAAATCCGATGAATAAACTTGTACCTGAGCAACCCTTCTTTGAAACTTATCCTTTTTTGCCTCTTGAAATCGGCTTTCATGAGCCGATACCTTCCGTACCAGGTGCGCCAGGCTCTCGAACTCTTGGGATGAAAATCTCTCTTTAATAGGAGCTAAGATACCCTAGAAAGCTAATTCGGCTAGATGTCCGTTGCTTAGGATGTCAAACTATAACATCGATTTCTAACATCCCGAAATGCTAAACGTATTCCGGTACTCATCTGGCCTTTGTTTAACCGATGTTATGTCTGTCAGCCTCATCTCATGGATTCCAGCAAAGAAGTATTTGTGAAACTACTTCTCCAGATCAGCCCATCCCCGAACTGAATTCGGCGGTAATGAAGAAAACCATGTAAAAGCCAATCCAGATAATGACAAGGGAAAAAATCTAACCCTCAAAGCCTCTTCAGTCGATGCCTCTCCACACTATGCCAGGAATCGGCTAATATGCTCTACGGTAGATGTGTTGTCTTGCCCTGAGAACTTAGAAAAACCTGGGACTCTGTATCGGTGCGGCAGTGGAACTCTGTCAAACCACTCAGGGTATGGATGCTGATACATAAATGTCTGTTCCTTCGATTTTATCCCAAATTGTTCTCTCACTATTTCTGCAACCCTTGTCGATAGATCTTCTTCCCTCGGGATTTCCTATTGATATTGGATGGGTGGAGTTGGTAGCCGATTCTGCCTAGGATATTCTCTCTGATAATTATCCGAATCGGGAACGCCTCTTGGACAATTTTGCTGATACCCCCTATAATAAGCCGTCCGATGGTATCCCGCAGGAATATCTTGTTGCCCCCCAGCCTGGTTCTGTATTTGTGCAAACAGGTTTTCCGGTATATCTCTTCTGGGTCCATAAGCAACTTGATTTGGCTCTATCTTGGGTGGGAGGTAAACAGGACCCCGAGTAGGCTCTTGAGCAATCGATCCATCCACCGTCTTCTTGATGAGGTTATGTAGCGTGTTCACCAGTATTTTCCTGATTGATTGATAAGCGCGTGATGTACTGCTTCATTCACCATCTTGCTTCATTCACCATCTCTTGTAAAAGGCTTTGGTGGACTTTCGGGTGGTGTACGGCTCGATTCGCCAACCAGAACTGGTTTTGGAAACTGAGATTTTTGAATCGGCCCTTGTCGCGTCATACCGAAAGATTCCAAGCAGAGTTTCTGAAAATTGGCTATATTCTGCTCGACTTGTTGTCTCTGCTTGTCAGTTAAATCCTCCATGTTGACCAGAATTATGTTGTCCGTTTTGGTCTCTTTTTCGGCCATGTTGAAATTCTGGGTCCCACTAGGCATGCCAAAAATGTGTTGACGCCGAAAATCACCGGCAGCGTCGGGAACGAGCCGATGATATGGTTCGGCGCCTGAAGACACGTGAAGGCCTGGGAGATTTGCTTAACTCCAGTGCAGGTTCTAAATTTTGAGGTTCGTAGGCGTGCCAGTCAATTTGACCCTGCAATTGACAAGGAGATAGAAAATTAGATCAGTGGCCAATCGCTGAAGCCGATTTGGACTCATTTCATCGGCGATAGCCAATATGGACTATAGCCTTATACATCGACTAGAAGCGATAATGGCATAAATAGATAATTGTGATACAGCTGATAATAATACAAGTGAATAATAAACCAGCAGATTGCGATAGAACATGTGTATCGGCTGAAAGGCCGATAACGGTGTAGCGTGCCAAAAATGTGTGGAGCAATATAATTGGCTGTGCTTAATAAAAGATAACCTATCGGCCGAACACTCCGATAGAACATTGCATAAATACCCATCGGCTTAGCAAAGATAAATCTATTATTATCAATCTAATAGGTCGGACCTAACCGATACAGCACATATTGATAATGATAAAGAAACTTCGATGAACCGATAGATCTAATGCAATCGTGATGTACTGTAAGATAACTCATCGGCTATGCATTCCGATGAAACCCTTGCGTAAAAATCTCTCAACCTAGCAGGAATAATTTATCGTGGCAGTTTTAGTAGGTCGGACCTAACTAATGCAGCACAAACTGACAATAAACTACGCCCAGTAAGCCGATAAATCTACGCAAGTGTGATGTGATATATCTATTTAGTTTAAGAGATCAAACTTAACTGATGCAGCCGTAAATAGAATAAATATATCGTGGTAAGCCAACTAACGTAGATCGACTAGAATATCGGACCTAACCGAGGAAGTCCTAGCCGATACGGTAGCCGGGGTAATGAGACTTACCCTCTCGCAGGAGGTCGAACTTAACCGATGTAGCCCGGCTCGAGAAGCAAGAACCCGTTGAAAAGGGTGACGATGCGCTAATTTGTATTGATTTTGTAATGATTTACAATGTACCCGGGCATACGTATTTATACCCCGAGTTGATACAGTCCTGATCGGACACGAAACAGGAGTTTCCTAACTATAAAAGGAAAATCAACACGCCCTGATCGAACACGAGATCAGGTTTCCTAAACATTATTATCTCTGCCTATTTTACAGATAATACATTTACCGCCTCTCCGTGGTCTTCACGATTCTTTCCCAAACCCGACTTCTTCTGAGTTAATCCCCGCTAATTGACTGTGATTTTCCTCTTAACCGAATCTGACAAAGAACCATGCCAAATTTTGGCGTTAACACCACCAGAATTGAAAAGTATGACGGCAAAACCAACCCCGAGTCCTGGCTCACCGTGTATACCCTTGCAGTTCGAGCTGCTGGGGGCGACAATAAAGCCATGGTTAACTACCTCCTAGTCGTGCTAGCCAACTCGGCGAGGACATGGCTGACAGGGCTCCCGAGGTGGTCGATCGGTTCCTGGGGAGAACTCAGGGAGCGGTTCATCACAAATTTTCAGGGAACCTACGAGAGGCCATCTTCTGAGCACGATTTGTATCAACTACACCAGAAGAAGAACGAGTCTCTACGAGATTTTATCAACCGATTTTCCGAGAAGCGCAACAAGATCCCCATGATCCTAGACGAGGCCATCATTGCCGCCTTCCGCAAGGGAGTAAAGGACGCCCCGTTCATCACGAAATTCACTCGGAAGCCACCACCCTCTGTCCAGGCTCATTTCGACATGGCCAACAAATACGCTGACTCGGCTGAAGCAGTCGTAGAGGCCCTCGATGAGAAGGAGTCCTGACAGAAAGACCAGAAGGCGAAAGCCGACCACGAGCCGTCTCAAAACAAGTCTGGCAGCCGTAAGCGGAAGTCGGACAATGAGGTGGCCAACATGGAGCGCACTCGGTCGTGGCCCCAACGGAACAACGACTACCAAAAAGTCATGAGTGGGCCATGCCCCTTCCATCCCAAGGGCAAGCACGTGGCCAAAGACTGCTACATGCTCAAGAAGTTTGCCTCCGAGCAGGCTTCATCGTCTGGCACCGACAAAGACAAGGACAAGCCGGACTCGGGTCCGGTTGATGATTTTCAAGATCCCCAAGCCGAGCTCAACCACATCTTTGGAGGGCCGCTCACGTACGAGTCCAAGCGCAAACAGAAGCTATCAACGCGCGACATCAACACGGTCTCTACAGCAGAGACCCCCCAGTACCTGCGCTGGTCAGAGATGGCCATTACCTTCAACCGCGCAAATCACCCAGATTAGGTTTCACACCCAGGACGCTACCCACTCGTCCTGGACCTGATCGTCAGAAATATCAGGCTGATGAAAACCCTCATCGACGGAGGCAGCGTGCTCAACATTTTATTCGCCAAGACTTTGGACGAGATGAGGATTCCTCATTCAGAACTACGGCTGAGCACTGTTGTTGACACCGAAAATCACCGGCAGCGTTGGGAATGAGCCGATGATCTGGTTCGATGCACTAGACACGCGAAGGCCTGGGAGATTTGCTTAACTCCAGTGCAGGTCCTAAAATTTGAGGTTCGTAGGCGTGCCAGTCAATTTGACCCTGCAATTGACAAGGAGATAGAAAATATTAGACCAGCGAGCCAATCGGCTGTAAGCCGATTTGGACTCATTTCATCGGCCGATAGCCGATATGGACTGTAGCACTTATACATCGACTGGAAGCCGATGATGGCATAAATAGATAAAATAAATAATCCTCCAGCCGACTGAGATAGCAGTGCAGATAGAATAAAATAATCAATGCATTCGGCTGTGTTTAAATAAAGATAACCTATCGGCTAGACACCCGGATAGAACATTGCATAAACACCCATCGGCTTAGCAAGGATAAATCTATTATTATCAGTCTAGTAGGTCGGACCTAACCGATGCAGCACAGATTGATAATGATAAAGGAACTTCGATAAGCCGATAGATCTAATGCAATCGTGATGTACTGTAAGATAACTTATCGGCTATACATCCCGATAAAACCCTTGCGTAAAAATCTATCAACCTAGCAGGAATAACTTATCGTGGCAGTTTAGTAGGTCGGACCTAACCGATGCAGCACAAACTGACGATAAACTACACCCAGTAAGCCGATAAATCTACGCACGAGTGATGTGATATATCTACCTAGCTTAAGAGATCAAACTCAACTGATGCAGCCGTAGACAAAATAAATATATCATGGTAAGCCGACTACCGTAGATCGACTAGAAAATCGGACCTAACCGAGGAAGTCCTAGCCGATACGGTAGCCGGGGTAACGAGACTTACCCTCTCGTAGGAGGTCGAACTTAACCGATGCAGCCTAGCTCGAGAAGCAAGAACCCGTCAAAAGAGTGGCAATGCGCCGAAGTTGTATTGATATATGTGTATATACAAGGTACCTGGGCATATGTATTTATACCCCGAGTTGATACAAGTCCTTATTAGACACGACACACGATTTCCTAATTACATAAGGAAAACACTAATAAGCCCCGATCGGACACAAGATTAGGCTTTCTAAAAGATAAAATATTAACATTGCCTAATTAACAGATATGATATTAACTGCCTCTCCGTGGTCTTCACGATCCCTTCCCAAACTCGGTTTCTTCTGGATTAATTTCTGTCAGTTAACTGTAATTTATTCCTTAACCGAACCCGATAAAGGATCATACCAAATTTTGGCGTTAACAACTGCGCCCTTCCATGGGATAATCCCCGGCCTGTCATCCACTCCACTCGGGCAGATCACATTGCCGGTAACCTTCGGCACGTGGGACAACTTTCGCACGGAAAACGTCTGCTTCGAGACCGCGTACCACGCGATACTCGGACGACCGGCACTCGCCAAATTTATGGTGATACCGCACTATACATATATGGTGCTCAAAATGCCCTGGCCAGCAGGAGTCCTCTCCCTACGCAGCGATGTCAAGCAAGCCTTCGCCTGCGACAAGGAGAGCTACGAATTGGCTCAATTACAAGAGGCGGCAGTCGGGCGCAATAGCATCCAGCAAGCCGTCACAACTAAAGTCGAGCAAGATCAAGTTCTGGCAAAGAAAGTAGTGAAGTCGGGAATTTCAGCGGATTCTGACACGAAGAAGATCCCCCTAGACTCTTCCGACCCCTCCAAGACTACTCTAGTCGGGACCGGACTCGACTCCAAATAGGAAGACGTGCTCGTCACCTTTCTCCAAGCCAACAAGGATATCTTCGCGTGGAAACCGTCCGACATGCCGGGCGTACCAAGGGAGGTGATCAAGCACGCCCTAAACGTGAAGACAGACGCCAAGCGAGTCAAGCAATGGCTACGGCGCTTCGCTCAAGACCGAAAGGATGCTATCCGGGAGGAGATTACAAAGCTCCTCGTAGCCGGGTTCATCAAGGAGGTCTATCACCTGGATTGGCTGGCAAACCCAGTTCTGGTCCAGAAGAAAAACGGTAAATGGCGCATGTGCGTCGACTACACCGACCTTAACAAGGCATGCCCCAAGGACCCATTTGGTCTTCCCAGGATAGATCAGGTGGTAGACTCCACGGCCGGGTGCGACCTACTCAGCTTTCTCGACTGCTACTTGGGATACCATCAAATCAGCCTAAGGGAGGAAGACTGCTTAAAGACATCTTTCATCACGCCATTTGGAGCGTACTGCTACATCACAATGCCGTTCGGTTTGAAAAATGCTGGAGCAACCTATCAACAGGCAATTCAGCGGTGTCTGCACACTCAGATCGGGCACAACGTGGAAGCCTACGTCAACGACGTGGTGATCAAGACCAAGTCCAAAGAAGACCTCATCGCTGACCTGGAAGAAACCTTCCAAAATCTTCGAAGATTCAAGATGAAGTTGAACCCGGAAAAGTGTGCCTTCGGAGTGCCATCCGGTAAGTTACTCAGCTTCATCGTCTCGCATTGCGGCATCGAGGCAAACCCGGAGAAAGTCCATGCCATCATGAACATGGCACCCCCGACTAACCTTAAAGACGTCCAGAAGCTGACAGGCTGCATGGCGGCACTCAGCCGATTTATTTCCCGACTGGGCGAACGGGGTATGCCCTTCTTCAAGCTACTCAAAAAGGCGGATAACTTCCAGTGGACTCCCGAGGCCCAGCAAGCCTTCGAAGACTTCAAAAAATTCCTCACATCACCTCCCGTATTGGCGTCACCTATGCCCCAAGAACCACTAATGCTATATCTGGCGGCAACAACTCAGGTAGTCAGCACGGTGTTGGTGGTCGAGCGATCCGAACAGGGTCACATCCAGAAAATACAACGGCGAGTTTACTTTGTCAGCGAGGTGCTTGCCGACACGAAGACGAGATATCCACATGTCCAGATGTCACAGCCCTAAATCTAAATTAAGGTAATTAGTGTTAAGCCCTAGCTAATCCTTTGCTTTGTGCTAGTTTTTACTTCCCAAGTTATGTATATCTAAAAATCCTAGAAAAATTCCTAAACATGTCAAGTGATGTGAGTAAGCCCCTGTAAAAATTTCATAATATTACCCCTTCTGGAAGCACCTCAATTAAATAGATCAGTACCAGTTTGTTTTAGATGAATAGTAAAACCCTATCGGCAAAAATGGACCAACTCCTAATAGTGCAACAAACTTCACAGAAACATATATGGAAGATAATTTATTAAAATACTAGATTATTTATCATGAATTAATATAATTTTTCCAGAATTTATTTCATTGTTTTAGACCTCTTAAAATTTCAAACAAGTTTCAACATGAGTCCTTTTCCTCGACCTATACATTTGTATAGTCTACGGAATTTCTAAAGATGTTTGGTTGCACATAAAATCATGGAAAAATTTCTGTAAGCACTAGCCCACATAATTTGATCCACTGTAAATTTTACATGATTTTATCACTTCAATAAATACTTCAACCAAGTCCCTCAAATCAGCAAAACTAGGAAGCTAGCTGAAATAAATTGATTTACTTCTAAAATTCACCAAATAAAAATGATGATTAATTAGGCAGTCCAATTCTGCCAAAAGGTGTTCCAACATGAACCCTACCACCAGTAATTTTGGCTCAATTTAATTCCCAAAGAAGTCACATAAAATGATAGGAGCAAAGCCCTAGGGACATAATCTACACTGCAGAAAAACTGGGTCATTATGCCTACTTTGCATTTTCGCCAAAGGCAAGCAAGACCACTTCTAACCCTGAAATTTTTTCAGCAGGTTAAAAACATATTTCTCTGCCTCCAGTAATTTTCCCATAATTTATACTTCTCATTAACCTAGTGAAACAGTAATTTAAAGACTGCATGTTGGACAGCTCACAAGGCTTAGTCTCTAGAGTTTTCTCCTCTCATTTCTCACTGACCAGTGGGACCCACAGGACGTGGCCCACCTGTAAGCCTCAGACTTTCTTTGGACAGTGTCATTCACCAACATTCCTACCCATATCCCTCTCTCTTTCCTAGGTTTCCCTTCAAGGGCCCACAAGACATAGACTAAATCTAGCCAAATATGCGTAGAAAAGTGTTGTCTTACATGTGGGACCCACCCTGAATACTGTAGCACTTGAGCAACTCAGCACTTGCATGAACCAACGTGTCATCTCCCTGTTTATCTCCTTCCCCACTGATGCAGAAGCACCATGGACAGCTTAGCTTGGGAAACCTCGACCATTCCACCTCAAAACACACCAGCAGAAACTCCTTCTCGTCCTCTACACGTTCCCACCAAGAAAGCCGACGGAATCCCCAAAGATCCCCGGAGACAGAGCCATTTTCCCTGCTGCCGAAGGTGTTTGACCGAGGTCGAGCTAGCTCTAGTGAGTTCCATCCCTTCTTGACCCCGGGAACGTTATCTACAAGCTTTAATGGTTCCATTTTTGTCTTTAGCCGCCCTAGGATCGCTGGCCGAAGTCGCCGTGGTGCCGCCGTGTTCTCTTTCTGCTCTGCAGCGCCGCCGCCGGCATCGCCCCGCCGTTCCGGTCAGCACAGTAGGTCGTCGACCGAGCCAGATCGCCAGCAACGTCGCCTCGCCTCCAGAAGCCCGCTACCCGAAGGAATCGAGATAATGTGCAGTGAAGCTTGAGATCAAGGCCATCTTCTTCCTCTCCGGCCAACTGCCGCTGTCATCGATTTCTTTCTCTCTGGTAGGTCTTGGTCCGATTCCTTGCATAGGAGCCGTCCTTAGGAAGCCACTGACCTCGGGAACCATTCGCCTTGGCCGCAGATCGACGGGAGCAAGCCACTGCCATGGAGCCCGAAGCTTCCGCCACCGCCGAGCCGTTCTCTCCGTCGCCGCCGCTGTCCAACCCTCCTCCGCCTCGGACCATCGCAGGGTGAGCATCCTTGCACCCAGTAGTAACTTATGCATGCACTGGCTGGACCGGTTTAAGCCCGTAGGGCGTTTTGCCTCAGTGTCCCGAGAGCATCTGCCGCTGGAGCTCGCCGCTGGCAAGTTTTCGGCCACGGTCGGCCGCAAGACCACCACCGATGTGTTCGCCTTGGTCTCCTCTGCATTTTACCTTTTGGCCACAGGCCGGGCCAAGCCGCCGTTCGCTGCTGCCGCCGCCGAGAAGCTCGCCGCCCCCAGTCTGTCTGCGCCTGCTCTGTTTTGTCTCTATGGCGCTCTGGCCCCACCTGTAAGAGAGAAAGAGAGAAAAAGAAAAGAAGAGAAATGTTAAACTGAAATACTTTTCCAACAGAAAAATAGCCAAACTTTGTAAATCCATAACTTTCTCATTTTAACTCCTTTTTGAGTGAAACCAATTTTTTTAGTTCTGTAAATTTGTAAAATTTAATACTGTGAAATAAAATATGACCACTTCTGTACAGAAACTACCTCTAGAAATTGCAGAAGCAAAAGTAACTTATTTTGTGCCTAGGAAATTGGAAATTTTCTATAAAATGCATTATAACTCCTTTTGAGGTGAACCAAATTTCTCTGGATCCATAAAAATGTCCTCTTTAATTTTTGTAAAATAAAAGTGACAACTTCTGTGTAGGATTTTTCTCTAAAAATGGAGACATCTTTTATATACCTCTTTATAACCTAGAAATTTATAAATTCTAGAAAATTCATCCAAATTGCAAAAAATGTGAAACCACTTTTATTTAACTCAAGAAATTGTAATATTTACTGTGGACAATTTGTATTTGACAAAACTACCTCTCAAAATAGGCCTAAGTATTTTTCTAGCCTTTCTTTTTAATAAACTTGTAAAATTCACAACTAAATCATTTTAAATCCAATTTCAGTGAACCAAATTGTGTTGGAACTAGTAGGTTATGTTATTTTATATAAAAATGCATGCCTTTATGAAATCTTAATAGAAAATATCAGTCAAATATAATAACTTAAGGCTACAATCTAAATAATTACAAAACTGCCATTTTCAGCCTTCCTCGCTTGTTATTTTTGTATCTCCCAATTCAGCGATGCAAATGACTTGATTATTTTTCCTAAAATCTTGTTAGGACATGCCCTACCTTCTGTATTTATCCCATAATTTTTAGAGCACGTTGCATATGCATGTTTATTTCGATCTCTTATTTGCATATTGCTTCTTATCGATAGATTCTGAGGATACGGAGTACATGGAGGTTAACTTAGAGCTTGAGAGTGACTTATCGCTGCAGCAAGGCAAGCATCTTAATAAGCTTCTAAGCAAGCATCTAAGCATATTGAACCTATATTTTCAATAAATTGATTTGTTTGCGAAGGCAATATCTATATGCATGTTTCGGTCTATTTAAAATGGGAAAAACAGGTAGAGTTTATATTGCCCAATTGTATGCATTTCCAATCCTTGATTATTGATTCCATGTTTGTACCTTGTCACCACTGGTTAAGGACTTTGGGATACTGTTATTTTACCGAATGATTAGCCATGCTTATTTGTAGACTTAGAAAAGTCCGATAGATGGAGCTATCGGTCCAAAACTAGTTTAAAGCGAATCGATGGGTTAAAATCTGAAAAGAATAACTTCTAATTGATAATTGAGAATATGTTTGACTTGGACGGATGATAGGGCGATGAAGGGATGGTGTTTTCCTGATGCACGTAGCTCTGTCTAGGTCATTAAGGACCGAACATGTTGACATCTATTCAAGCACTCTACGTACTTCCACACGCCTGGAATGGGACGGCTTAACTCAGTAGCACGGGAGGCTGTGGCCATCTACGCCCGTCCGTCAGTCATGAGGAGAGACCTTTGGAGGGCCTCATGCGAGCCCGCACTTGGCCGGAGGTGCCTCCCGCGACGGTGAGCCTGCCTTAGTTACCACGCACGCACATGACTAATTCATCGGGGGCTCATACGTGGTTTAGGTGGTTGGGGCTAAGCGTGCAAAAGGTTCTGTTGTGACCTCTAGTCTGCACTCAATGTGTAGAGTGTGGGTACAGATATGTACGGATCAAACTAGAGTGTAGCCGTTTGGCTTCTATCACATCGTGTGGGTAAAGATGTACACCTCTGATCAGGGTAAGAACTATTCGAATAGCCATGTCCACGGTCACAGGACGATGGCTTGATGTGTTAGTTAGTCATGTTAGCATCCAACTTGGGATTATGTGGTTACCATGACTTAGGATAGTCATGGATTGATGGGTTTATAAAAGGGATTTTTCATGTTAAATGATGAATGGATTTATATGAAAGGCTTTGTTGTTAAATATGGCTTGGTTTAGTCATAAAAGATGATATGCTTGTGTAGCATAATTGTTTGGGCAATGGTGGCCCATTGTTGATGTTAGAGCATGGGATTATGCTCATTTTTCACTTCCATTTCAGAACTATAAACTTGCTGTCCTAAATTTTCAGATTGAGCTATTTCACAAATGCTTATGTGTTAAATGTATTACTTGCTCAATAAAATCAGCTTTATGCAAAATCAGAGTCGCATTGCCATATTCCTTGATGTAGAGGCCAGCATGATTCCTTTGTACTATTAATATTGTATAAGTCTAGCTGAGTACTTGTTGTACTCACGTTGCATATTTTCAGGTGAGGACAACGACGATGATGGTGTGATCTACTGTTATCCCACCGAGGGTGGCGAGGATAATTTGTAGTTGAAGTTGAGCTCTATCCCCAGTCGGTTGCCCTGTGGTTTGGTTTGGCACCACTGGTTTTATCTTTTATGCTTATATTTTCTGCTGCTATCTTTTGTGTCACTTTGTGTTGAATTAGGGTGTGAACCCTCTATGTAATATTTATAACCCTGCTACTCGTTTTTTCATATTTAGAGTACTTGTGATGTTTATCAATTGCTTGCGATGAAAGTGTGAGGCTAGTCGCTTTCCTGGGGACTAGCTGAACATGAGTATGAGATGTGTAGAATTGAGATGGTTGGGGGATAGCTATTGTGGTTCGAGTCCTCTGGGGTACGTATCGTGTTTGGTCACCACCATCGAGTGGTTTGACGGGCGTATGACGGGGAGGACTGGCAAGCTATCCTTATGATTATCTCTTTTGTACACTTCTCGGCATTTCGGATTTATATTGTACCTATTGTTAGCGGTGTCAAGTCTGCGATGAGGTTAGGTGGTTATTTTGATTATATGGACCCCACCTAACTAGATAGTTCGCGTTGACATGAGCTAACTGTAACGTACGGTATAAGTCATGGGGTGCCCACACCAGAAGCTGTTATATGGCCTACTCATCATAGTCCGGAAGCTGGTGCACTATTTCCAAGCACATCAAGTCACGGTGGTCACATCGTTTCCACTCGGGGATGTCCTTCATAACCGCGAGGCCACCGGCCGAATCGCCAAATGGGCACTCGAGTTGATGGCGTTTGATATCACCTTTCAGCCACGAACAGCAATTAAATCACAAGCTCTAGCCGACTTCATAGCCGAGTGGACAGAAGTTCAACTGCCTACATCAACAGCAAAGCTAGAGTACTGGACAATGTACTTCGATGGTTCTCTACAGATCGGCGGCGCCGGGGCTGGAGTCATATTGACATCCCCCACCGATGAAAAACTCAAGTACGTTCTACAAATGCACTTCCCGGCTTCCCACAACGTCGCCGAGTATGAGGCACTTATCCATTGGCTCCGTATTGCAATATCACTCAGCATCCGCCGACTGGTCGTGCGCGGGAATTCTCAACTCGTGGTAAACCAAGTCATGAAAGACTGGACTTGTCTCGATGATACCATGGAGGCGTACTGTCAGGAGGTTCGCAAGCTGGAAAACAAGTTCGATGGGCTGGAACTCACCAACACAACGACGCGGCAGACGAATTGGCAAATATGGGATCCAAGCGAGAAGCGGTTCCGACTGGAATCTTTGTCGAGCAACTCATGGAGCCCTCAGTCAAGAAGAAACTGGCACCAGATTAGTCAGGAGTCGAACCTACCCCGCCTATAGACGAGGTGCTGCACATATGTCAAGACTGGCGGACTCCTGTTATCAAATTTCTCCTGGACGACGAACTCCCAGAAGATCGCAGTCAAGCCGAGCAGATCAAGCGTTGAAGCAAAAGCTTCCTGCTAGTTAGAGAAGACCTATACCGAAGAAGCACATCCGGTGTCCTCATGCGTTGCGTCACCACCAAGGAGGGCAAGCAGATCTTGCACTCGATCCACTCGGGCATATGTGGCAACCATGCCGCATCCAGGACGTTAGTCGAAAAGGCCTACCGGCAGGGATTTTTCTGGCCCATAGCAGTAACAGACGCAAAAGAAATTGTTTGCAAATGCAAGGGTTGCTAGTTCTACGGAAGACAAACCAATCTCCTAGCCCAGGAACTCCAAACAATCCCCATTTCCTGGCCATTCGCAGTATGGGGGCTCGACATGGTCGGGCCTGTGGGCACCCCGAAAGTGCATTATGGAGAGTAATTATTATGACAACACGAAATATCTAGATAGATGGGATCTCGAATTAACCCCCAAAGATATTGTCCGCAAGTGTGAGGGTTGCCAGTTCTACGTAAGACAAACCAATCTCCTAGCCCAAGAACTCCAAACTATCCCTATTTCTTGGCCATTCGCAGTCTGGGGGCTTGACATGGTCGGGCCTTTCAAGAAAGCACCAGGAGGGTTCACACATCTATTCATCACAGTTGACAAGTTCACCAAGTGGATTGAGGCCAAACCCGTTGCAACTATAACAGCGGCACGAGCAAAGGACATCATCATGAGTATACTATACCGATCCGGGGTCCCTAACCACATTATCACCGACAATGGTACTCAATTCACAGGCGGCGTATTCCAAGACTTCTGCGAAGATTTCGGCATCAAGATCTGATATGCATCCGTGGCACACCCGCGGAGCAATGGGCAAGTCGAACGAGCCAACAGTATGGTATTACAAGGCATCAAGGCCAGGATATTCGACCAACTACAACCATACGCAGGCCGGTGGGTACAAGAACTCCCATCTGTTCTCTGGTCTCTCAGAACCACGGTTAGTCGGGCAACAGGGCAATCCCCTTTCTTTCTGGTCCATGGTGCTGAGGCTATGCTACCGACAGAGCTACAGTTCGGCTCTCCGTGAATCCGGGCTTACCCAGAAGACGTTTCAAACAATACCCGACTGGTCGAGCTAGACCAGTTGGAAGAAGCAAGGGACACCACAACAATCCAGTCGGCAGGGTATCTTCAAGGCCTGCGTCGCTACCACAATCGCAATGTCCATGGCCACGCCTTTTTGGTCGGGGATCTCGTCTTGAGGAAAATACAAACCACCAAAGACAGGCACAAACTATCCCCAATTTGGGAAGGGCCGTTCATTATAGCTGAGGTCACGCGGCCAGGCGCTTACCGACTGAAGACCGAAGACGGTGTCCTCATCAGCAACTCATGGAACATAGAACAGCTACGTCCTTTCTATACCTGAGTTTTATACTTTTTCATCTGTACAGTTTCTCTGACTCACTACGCCGCTTGTATCAATCGAGTAGTGAGTCAGGGGCTGCATGTATATATGTGTTGTCAATAATATACGAGCTTGTCCTACTCAGTTACGCAGCCTTACTACAACCGTCGCGTTTGCCCGAGTACAGTTTTCTACATTGAACGATTTTATTAAGTTCCAACAGACTAACTCGGCACAGATTACATGGTCAAGTAAAGCTAATGACGACAGAGTAAATAAGCTTGGTGGCATCGCACATATATTTACACATGTTTTCCACAGAAGTTTATATATACCGACTACATAATATGTTGCCCTTACAGACCCAGGTCTCGGGTAATTATCTCAGCAGTCGGCTTTGCCCGGGCAATCAGCTCCAGCGCCTCCTTGGGCGTCGTCTCCTCGGCAAACCCCTCCCCGATGGCTTCAATGTCTGCCCTCGGGTAGATGGATTTGGTCATTGCCAGGGTGTGGGCCACGCCGGCAATGATACGCTCATCCGAGTACTTCTTCAAGGCACTCGGTGCATCCTCGAGATGCGCCTCTACTTGGGGGATCCTGCTGCAACTGGTTCCCACAGGGCTGGGATCTATGAGGTCAAGGAGCCCTTTCACGGACCCGATGAGGGCTTCCCGTGACTCCCTGATGACTCTTATCTCCTCTGTGTAAAATCGATATTGAGCCTGGACATTGGCTCTCATGTCTATCCAGGTCCACCGGCAAGTAAACTTGTTAGGCTCAGTTGCAGATGGAATGACTAATGGATTGGTTAAGATCACGGTCAGGTTGGGGACTTACTTTCGTAGTTGGCCTCCCACTTGGCTACGGTTTTGTCCAGTTCGGCTTTTTCTTCTCCGAGCTTGATGGTGGCCTCTTTTAACTCGGCCCTTTCCCGTTCGAGCTCGGCGTTGGCCTATGTCATGTCGGCCTTGACCTTCTCAAGCTCGGCCTTGGCTTCTTCGGCCTCCTTCAGCTGGGCTTCCCCCTCTGTTCGGGTCTTTAACTCGACTTCAAGGGTTGCACGACAGATTAGTCATGAACTCAACCTTGCAGCCAAGACGCAACTGGGCAGTCAGGAACAACGCAGCTGGAGAAATACATCAAGAGTTCAGTTGGGAAGACGCATTCGGGGGACTTACCTCTAATCTCCGCGGCTTGGGCCCAATTTTCATCCCTGAGCTAGGTGGCGGCATCCTTTACCCAAACTTCCCTCCCCACGTGGCGCTCCTCCATCTCGG
This sequence comes from Oryza meyeriana var. granulata, assembly GCA_003991445.1. Taxonomy (NCBI): domain Eukaryota; kingdom Viridiplantae; phylum Streptophyta; class Magnoliopsida; order Poales; family Poaceae; genus Oryza; species Oryza meyeriana. Next base: position 108,912 of record RYFJ01002660.1, on the reverse strand, counting down.
CCTTCAATGCCCAGAGCTGCTCTAATTCCGCGAGGTAGGGGGCCATTTCGACCAAGATCTCGGTCATCTCCTCATTGCGGTCAACAAGTTTCTGCTCAGGGAAACAACAAGTCAAGAGTGGAGTCAGGCATCAGAACAAGAAGAACACCAGGACTCCACCACAAGTATTATACCCCAACTCCCTGGGTCTCGGTGATGGCGGCGCGAAGCAAGCTTTCGCGTTCCCTTCTCGCTGCGGCCTCATCAAGCTTGAACCTCTTCGGGATCTCCAGCGACGACGACAACGACGACCATGATGGCGACGGAGACCTGGCCCCTACGCCGGTGTCCCCTGCAGCCTCAGGGATCGACTTGGGGGCTCCGGCAACGGCCTCGGCAGTGGGCGTCGACTCGGGGGCTGGGGCAGCAACCTCAGTATCTGCTCCTTGGTTGGGCAGCGCCAGCGACCCCGCAGTCGGGACCACCTCAGTCTCCACGACTAGGCTAGCCACCGGCTCAGCGGGTGTGCGCGCGGGCGCCGGCTCGGCTGGGGCGGGCTCTTCAAGGGGAGCGGTCGGAGCGGTCTCCTTGAGATCGATATCGACACGCTTCCTGCATGGTAACACAAATATCAATATACTACTCCAATAGGCAAGAATCTTAGAAGACTGTTGACACCGAAAACCGCCGGGGCTGTTCGGCGTCTTGGAGACACGCGAAGGCCTAGGAGATCTGCTTAACTCCAGTGCAGGTCCTAAAATCTTGAGGTTCACGGGCATGCCAGTCAATTTGACCCGATAATTGACAAGGAGAAAATATTAACTTAGTGAATCATCGGCCGATAAGAATACTGCTAGCCGATTTCTGAAGGAACACTTGAGCATAGGTCGTAAGCCGATGACAAAACCGCGTCCGGGCCCTAGCTGTCCGCGCCTGGGTCTCGTGCCCGTGCTTGTGCCCAGGTCCTCGTGCCCGGGTCCTCGCTCGAGCCTGGCTACCAGCAGCAATTGCACATCGGCTATCGGCCGATACGGACTGATATGGGCTCCTCGTAGCCGATGGCCGATAGCACCTGTGTATCGGCTAGGAAACCGATAACGCTATAAACAAATAGATAAGCTCAGTATAACATGTGCATCGGCTAGAAGCCGATGATAAAATAGATAGGCAGAATAGTAAGCCAGCTGATCGTCGAGGAAACATATGTGCATCGGCTAGAAAACCGATGATAATATAGATGACCAAAATAGTAAAGATAATACAGTCGGCTTTATAAAAAGATAACCTATCAGCTAAGCACTCCGATAGAACGTCGCATATACACCGATCGGCTCGACAAGGATAAATCTATTATTATCAATCTAGTAGTTCAGACCTAACTGATGCAGCACAGATTGATAATAATAAAGGAACCTCAACGAGCCGATAGACCTAATGTAACTGTGATGTAATAAGATAACTTATCGGCTATACATTCCGATAAGACGCTTGCATAAAAATCATCAACCTAGCAAGAACGATTTATCACTGGCAGTTTAGTAGGTCGGACCGAACCGATGCAGCACAAACTGATGATAAACCGCCCCCAGTAAGATGATAAGATCTACGCACGCGTGATGTGGTATACCTGATCGGCCTAAGAGATCGAACCAAACCGATGCAGCCGTAGACAGGGCAGATACACCTGGGTAAGGGGTGACGAGTCTTACCCTCTCGCAGGAGTTCGGACCTAACCGATGCAGCCCCGCTCGAGAAGCAAGAACTTGTCAAAAGGGTGGCGATGCGCCGAAGTTTATTGATCGTTGAGATGATTTACAATGTATCCGGGTGCACATATTTATAGCCCGGGTGGATAGAGTCCTAATTGGCTACGGAACAGGACTTTCCTAACTAGAAAAGGAAAACTAACAGACCCGATCAGACAAGAGATCAGGTTTCCTAAAAGATAAAACTATCTAATAGATAAGATAAATAATTGCCATAACGTGGTCTTCACGATTCCTTCTCAAATCCGGCTTCTTCTGGATTAATTTCCTCCGGTTGATATAGCTTCCTTCTTTACCGAATCTGATACGAGCCGTGCCAAATTTTGGCGTTAACAAAGACCCAGGGCAACTTACCTCTTGGAGAACTTGAGTCTCCCGCCAGGCGATCCAGGTCCCGGCGGGGCACTATGCCCGGTTGTCGGCCTGGTCGGCGAAGCCATCGATGGCGGCGTGGTAACTGGAGGCGGCCCCGTTGGTGGCGTGTCCGACTCGGGCGTCCATCTGCTTGGCGGCGTCTGCTCGGGCCGGCTACTTGGCAGTGCTTTTGCTGGGCTCGGCAATGTTGAGCTCGGCCTAATGGGTCTCAACCTGGGACTTGATCACTTGGGTGTCGCAGTGGCGGTGTCCTTTATCTTCAGCCCTCCTACCACGACACGTGGCGTCATGGTCCCCTCACCCCGATATAGAATGGGCTTTTTCCCCGCTCTCTTGGAGTCAGGTTGGGCAGCAGCAGGGCTCCTCGGCCTCTTCTTCGATTTGACGGCCGACAACAGGCGGGAGTGCTCGTCGAACACCTCGCACCACTACGGATGAGTCAACAAAATACATCACGCAATGCTGGACAATTGCAGACACAAGCCCGTAGGCATTCATCACAGAAGAAGGATAAAGATTACCTTGGTATGGGGCCGAATGAAGCTGTAAGCCGCGACCCGACGATTATCATCTTCGGTCGTGATCACTCCTTCGGAGAAGTAACCAAACAGGGTCTCTGTCACCGTGCGTTTGTTGGCCAACTCATTGCTTACACGGTTAGGGTCATTTTTGCCCCTAAAGGCCCAGCCGAACGCCCTCCTCAGCTTCAGTGGCTGAATGCGCCGAGTCAGGAAACGACGGGCCACCCAAGGTCCAGTCAGGCCAGCTTTCTTATGGTCATCTAATTTCCCCAACAATTGGTGCACTTGGCCCATCTCCTCAAAGGTTGGATCTGCTAACCAACTTGGTAAAACTACCGGGGGCAAGCCGGTGAATGGGCACGAGGGAGCCAGATCGGCGCAATAGAACCACTCCTTGTGCCAGCCTTTCAAGGAAGATTTCAAGGGAAGATCGAGATATGTTTTCTTCCCATCACTCCTTAGCTGGAGACCAGCCCCTCCAATCACACTGATATTATGCTTGGAGGGCTGGGGTTTGATGTGGAACAGATGCCTGAAGAAATTGAAATGGGGTTCCACACCCAAAAAGCACTCGCAGAGGGTAACAAATATGGAGATCTGAAGAATCGAGTTGGGATTCAAGTTCACCAACTCCAACCCATAGAAGTCAAGGATGCGGTGGAAGAATTCAGAAGAGGAAAGACACAAACCCCGATCGAAAAAAGAGGCAAAAACTACTGTTTCGCCAGATTGGGGATTTAGGATCGACTCACCCTTAGCCGGTCGCCAACGGATCACCTCCTGGCTGGGTAACTTCAGTTCGCTCTCTAGCAGCTTCAGTTTCACCGAGCCACAATCTGAAGTCGGCTAAGCATTCTCCGGCGCGCCCACAAGATTCGACGCTTTCGGCATGATTGGGAGCAGAAAGATTTGGGGGAAAAGTGAATCGGGGGCTTGGAATAGACAAAGCGGACCAGAATCGCCCGAGTTCGAGCGGGAAGCAGCAGCAGCTAACCCTAGCCGAGCAGGAGGCGCAAAGTTGGGTGCGGAAGCGGAAGATGAAACGATTGGCTGATTTGGGGAAGATGAAGGAATCTTTTTCTCTCTCCCCGTTGTTTATAGAGCTGATGTTGACTAAATGGGCTTTGGCCTACACAGTCACCACTGGGGCAACTAGACATGGGTTCCTACTGTAGCATGCTCCATGTGGGCCGTCCGCAGGTTGAGTTGAAATTATAGCGCTGGTGCTACTAACAGGAGCTGATGAGGTAAACAGATATGATTCATGAGAGCCTTATTGCTAAACATATATGTTTGGGTATCTGTTTTATCCACCAGGTCTCGAGGATATATCCTCACAGGGATCACAAGTTGGTCTTCTTTAAAATTGGGGATGCAGGTATCTTTCTCGAGTACACCTGACCACGCCATGGATTTATTTTCATATAGTGGTACTCGGCCTACATGCGTGGCCATCAGTTGCCATGAGCAACATTATTCCAGCCGATATGACACTGAAGAGTCTAACTTCCAAGTAGTACACTACTCGGGAGACACTATAAATTTCTTTTCCCGCTGACATGATGCGGAGGAGTCTAACTCCCGAGTGGGACGCCACTCGGGAAAGACTATAAACCCCCTTTCTAGCTGACATGAAGCTGAAGAGTCCCATATACGAGTAGCATCCTACTCGGCAAGACTATAAACACATATTCCGACTGACATGAAGTCGAAGAGTCCTACATACGAGTAGTTCCCTACTCGGCAAGACTATAAAGTTTATTCCAGTTGATATGATACCGAAGAATCTCATATACCAGTAGTAATCTACTCTGGAAAGATTATCAGGTTAAAGATCTTTGACTTTATGTTTAATTGTCTTCACAATTAAGCACAAAGTCGGGGGCTACACCTAATAGGTGCGCCTATTCGGCGCATACTATTCATACATCTATATGAAGCCCTTCATAGCCTCGCTGCCAGCTGACATGAAGCAGGACTCGGGAAGAAGACTCACTCAGATAAAGAGTACTCAGGAGCATCGCACTCGGGCAATCTTCACCGTAGAGGATGAGCACTCAGCATCAGCTGTGACTCAACTATGAAGGTCTCAGGGGCTACTGTGGAGGCCATGGGCCCCGGGTACCTCACCACCAGCATATGGGCCACTCGGATAGAGGATGGGCCGAATCATGTAATTAGAGATAAGATAGCACTCGGCAGACTTTGCCTTGTACGATAAGGAAACATAGTCTTAGTCGGATAAGTTTCTATCTCTAAGAAGAAAATCCCTTGGCCGTATCCGGCTGGGATCCTTATCATGTACCCCTGTCCCCTAGTTTATAAAGGGAGGCAGGGCGCCCCTCAAGGGGCACGAGATCATCAGATCATCAATCGACACAACCTCTCAGAGGAATAACACCACAACTGGACGTAGGGTATTACCTCACCTCGAGGGCCTGAACCAGTATAAATTTTCTTTGTGTTCCTCTACAATCCATTGAGTTTCCCCTCGCCGAGTAGCCCTATAGTTCTATTGCCGGTGTAAACATCGACAAAAATTTATACTGGTTCAGGCCCTCAAGGTGAAGTAATACCCTATGTCCAGTTGTGGTGTTATTCCTTTGAGATGTTGTGTCGATTGATGATCTGATGATCTTGTGCGCCTTGAGGGGCGCCCTGCCTCCCATTATATACTAGGGGGCATGGGTACAAGATAAAGATCCCAGCAAGATACGGCCAAGGGATTTCCTCCCTAGAGATAGAAACTTATCCGACTAAGACTATGCTTTCCTTATAGTACAAGGCAAAGTCTGTTAGGTGTTATCTTATCTCTAATTACTTGATTCAGCCCATCCTCTATCCGAGTGGCCCATATGCTGGTGGAGAGGTACCCGGGGCCCATGGCCCCCACAGTAGCCCCTGAGACCTTCATAGTTGAGTCGCAGCTGATGCTAAGTGCTCATCCTCCACAGTGAAGATTGCCCGAGTGCGATGCTCCCGAGTACTCTTTGTCCGAGTGGGTCTTCTTCCTGAGTCCTGCTTCATGTCAGCTGGCAGCGAGGCTATGAAGGGCTTCATGTAGATGTATGAATAGTGTGTGCCGAATAGGCACACCTATTAGATGTAGGCCCCAACTTTGTGCTTAATTGTGAAGGCAATTAAACATAAAGTCAAAGATCTTTAACCTGATAATCTTTCCCAAGTAGATTACTACCGGTGTATGAGATTCTTCGGTATCATGTCAACCGGAATAGACTTTACAGTCTTGCCGAGTAGTGAACTACTCGTATGTAGGACTCTTTGACTTCATGTCAGTCAGAATATATGTTTATAGTCTTGTCGAGTAGGATGCTACTTGTATATGGGACTCTTCAGCTTCATATCAGCTGGAAAAAGGGTTTATAGTCTTTCCCGAGTGGCGTCCCACCCAGAAGTTAGACTCCTCCGCATCATGTCAGCGGGAAAAGATATTTATAGTCTCTCCCGAGTAGTGCACTACTCGGAAGTTAGACTCTTCAGCATCATATCATCTGGAATAATGTTGCTCATGGCAACTGGTGGCCACGCATGTAGGCCGAATACCACTTTATGAAAATAAATCCATGTCGTGGTCAGGTGTACTCGAGAAAGATACCTACATCCCCAATTTTAATGAAGACCAGCTTGTGATCCATGTAAGGATATATCCTCGAGACCTGGTGGATAAAACAGATACCCAAACATATACGTTTAGCAATAAGGCTCTCATGAAGCATATCTATTTACCTCATCGGCTCCTGTTGGTAGCACTAGCGCTATAATTCAAGTCAGCCTGCGGGCGGCCCACATGGAGCATGCTACTGTAGGAACTCATATCTTGGTGGCCCAGTGCTGACTATAGGCCCAAGCCCATCTAGTCGGCATCAGCTCTATAAAAGCGGGGGAGAGAGAAAAAGATTCCTTCATCTTCCCCAAATCAGCCAATCGCTTCATCTTCCACCTTCGCGCCCAACTTTTCGCCTCCTCCTTGGCTAGGGTTAGCTGCCGCTATTCCCCACTCGAACTCGGGCGATTCCAATCCTTCTCGTCTGTTCCAAGCCCCCGATTCGCTTTTCCCCCAAATCTTTCTGCTCCTAATCATGCTGAAAGCTTCGGATCTTGCGGGCGCGACGGAGAATGCTTGGCCAACTTCGGATTGCGGCTTGATGAAATTGAAGCTGCTGGAGAGTCAACTGAAGTTACCCAGCCAGGAGGTGATCTGCTGGCGGCTGGCTAAGGGTGAGTCGATCCCAAATCCCCAATCTGGCGAAACAGTAGTTTTTGCCTCTTTTTTCCATCGGGGTTGTGGGCACCCCGGAAGTGCATTATGAAGAGTAACTATTACGGCAACGCGAACTATCTAGATGGATGGGGTCTCAAAAAAAAACCAAATAAGTGCGGTAACCATCCATCCTCATCGCAGACTTGCCATAATCTTTACCCACTCACAATACAAATCCAAAATGCCGAGAAGTGTACAAAAGAGATAATCATAAGGATAGCTTGCCATTCCTCCCCGTCATACGCCCGTCAAACCACTCGATGGTGGTGACCAAACAGGATACATACCCCAGAGGACTCGAACCACAATAGCTATCCCCCAACCATCTCAATTATACACAACTCGTACTCATGTTCAGCTAGTCCCTAGGAAAGCGACTAGCCTCACACTTTCATCGCAAGCAATTGATAAACATCACAAATACTCTAAATATGGATAAATGAGCAGCAGAGTTACATCTATTACATAGAGGGTTCACACCCTAATTCATCACAAAGTGACACAAAAGATTTGCAGCGGAATAAACACAAAGGACAAAAACCAGTGGTGCCAAACCCATACCACAAGGCAACCGACTGGGGATAGAGCTCAACTACAACTACACATTATCCTCGCCACCCTCGGCGGGATAATAGTAGATCACATCATCTTCGTCGTTATCCTCACCTGAAAAGATGCAACGTGAGTACGAATGGTACTCCGCAAGACTTACACAGTATTAATAGTACAAAGGAGTAATGCTAGTCTCTACATCAAGGAATATGGCTATGTGACTCTGGTTTTGCATAAAGCTGATTTTGTTGAGCAAGTAATACTTGAAACTATAAGCATTTTGAGAAATAACACAATCTGAATTTTTAAGACAGCAAGCTTATAGTTCTGAAAATGGAACACAAATGAGCACCAACCGTGCTCTAAACATTACCCACGGGTCACCATTGCCCAAGCAATTATGCTACACAAGCATATCCTTTTTCACGACTAAACCAAGTCATAATCATCATCCATGGGCTACCATTGCCCAAACAATTATGCTACACAAGCATATCCTTTCTCATGACTAAACCAAGTCATATTTAATATCCAAAAATCCCTTATATAAACCCATCCATCCATGACTATCCTAAGTCATGGTAACCACATAACCCAAGTTGGATGCTAACATGACTGAGGAACATATCAAGCGTCGTCCGTAACCATGGACATGGCTATTCGAATAGTTCTTACTCTGATTAGAGATGTGCATCTTTGCCCACACGATGTGATAGAAGCCAAACGGCTACACTCTAGTTTGATCCGTACCCGTCGGTACCCACACTCTACACATTGAGTGCGGACTAGAGGTCACAACAGAACCTTTCGCACGCTTAGCCCCAACCACCTAAACCACGTCTGGGCCCCCGACGACTTAGCCGCGTGCATGTGTGGCAGCTAAGGCGGGCTCACCGTCGCGAGAGGCACCTCCGGCCAAGTATGGATTCACCAAGTGCAGGCTCGCAGTGCAGTCCCGCACGAGGTCCTCCAAAGGTCTCCCCTCACGACTGACGGACGGGCGTAGATGGTCACAGCCTCCCGTGCTACTGAGTTAAGCCGTCCCATTCCCGGCGTGTGGAAGTACGTAGGGTGCTTGAATAGACGTCAACATGTTCGGTCCTTAACGACCCAGACGGAGCTACGTGCATCTGGGAAACACCATCCCGTCATCGCCCTATCATCCGTCCAAGTCAATCATATTCTCAATTATTAATCAGAAGTGATTCTTTTCAGATTTTAACCCATCTATTCGCTTTAAACTAGTTTTGAACCGATAGCTCCATCTATCGGACTTTTCTAAGTCTAGAAATAAGCATGGCTAAGCATTCGGTAAAATAAAAGTATCCCAAAGTCCTTAACCAGGGGTGACAATGTATAAACATGGCATCAATAACCAAGGAATGGAAATGCATACAATTGGGTAATATTGACTCTACCCGTTTTTCCATTTTGAATAGACTGAAGCATGCATATAGATATTGTTTTCACAAACAAATCAATTTATTGAAAACATAGGTTCAATATGCTTAGACGCTTGCCTTGCTGCAGCGATGAGTCACACTCAACTTCTGGGTTAGCCTCCACGTACTCCGTATTCTCAGAATCTATTGATAAGAAGCAATATGCAAATAAGAAGCAATAAATATGTCTATGCAACATGATCAATTAATTATGAGATAAATACAGAAGGTAGGGCATGTCCTAATGAGATTTTAGGAGAAAGAACCAAGTCATTTGCATCCCTGGATTGGGGGATACAAAAATGACAAGGTAGAAGGGCTGAAAATGGCAAAAGCCGAAACTATAGGAAAACTCTAAGTGGAAAATATGTGATTGCCTTCTCTGGTAGGATTTTATGAGTGTGAGCATTTTTATGTGAAAATACATATCTTCCTGGTTCCGACAAAATTTGGTTTACTGAAATCTGATTTAAAATGATTTAGATATGAATTTTACAAGTTTAACAAAAAGAAAGGTTAGAAAATTACTTAGGCCTATTTTGGGAGGTATTTTTATCAAATACAAATTGTCCACAGTAAATATTATAATTTTCTGAGTTTAACAAAAGTGGTTTCACATTTTTAACAATTAGGATGAATTTTCTAGAAATTTATAGACTTATAGGTTAATAAAAGGTATATAAAGGATATTTCCATTTTTAGAGAAAAATACTACACATAAGGTCTCACTTTTTATTTTACCAAATTAAAGAGCACAATTTTATGAATCCACAGAAATTTGGTTTACCTCAAAAGGAGTTAAAATGAATTTTATGGGAATATTTCAAGTTATTAAGCCCAAAATAAGTCAATTTTGCTTCATATTATTTTATGGATATTTTCTGTACAGAAGTTGCCATATTTTATTTTACAGTAATGAAGTTCACAAATTTACAGAGCTAACAAAATTGGTTTCACTCAATTTGGAGTCAAAATGGAGAAGTTATGGATTTGCAAAGTTTAGCCATTTTTCTGTTGTAAGATAAATCTTTTAATTACTTTTCCTCTTTATTTCTTCTTTCTTCTTTTCTTATTTCCCTTACAGCCTGGGCCCGCAGGCCAGTGAGGCAAAGCAGAGCAGGGCGCGGGAGCAGGGCGCGGCGCGAGACAAAGGAAGCGGACCGTCCGTTCCAGGAGGGGATGGTCCGGCGTAGCGAACAGAGGAGGTTTTAGTCACCGAGCTTCTCCGCGGTGGTGACGGCGATGGCGGCGTCGGCTGTAGTCGGGCCCAAAATAGAAAAGGTAGAGGAGTTCACGGCGGAGCTAAGGGTGGTCTTCTTGACACCTCGGGTGACCGGAATCTTGCCGGCGGTGAGCTCCAGCGGCGGGTCTTTCCGGGTCGATGGGGAAAAACATTCTACGAGCTCAAGCTGGCCATACTAATGCATGTATATGCGTCTACCAAGTATCTGGGTTCTCACCGTGAGGTTTGATGAGGCCGGCAATGTCCTGTCGGCGGCGGCGGTGCACGGATTTGCTCGGCGGCGGCGAAACTTCCACTGGTTCACGTCGTCGGCCTTCTCCCGGGGTACTGCGACTTAGCTCAGGTGCCAGATAGGTTAAAGACCTCCTGAAGATGGCCCTACTGCAAGGGAATCGGATTGAAGCTCACCGGTTGAGGCAAATCACTCGCGGCGGAGCTTGGCCGGAGATAAGGAAGACAATGGCCGATCTCCTCGCTCGGGGCTTCGCAGTCTGATTCCTCTGGTCGGCTGGCTCCTAGAGGCATGGCCATGATGTTGGCACGATGGTTCGACTTGCAACGCACTGGATCGGCCGGAACACCAATGGCGTCACGGCGGCGCTCTGCAGGACAGAGGCAGGCACGGCGGCGACTTCGGCCGGAAGTTCCTAGGGCAACCAAAGACAAAAATGGAACTATTAAAACGTGTAGATCACGTTCCTCGGGTCAACAAGGGATGGAACTCACTGGCGTTGGCTCGGGACTGATCGAACAGTTTTGGCAGTGAGGAAGATGAGATTGCCGGCGGTGATCTTTGGGGATTTCGCAGGTTTTCTCGGTGGAATCATGGAGAGTAAAGGAAGGAGACTCAGCTGGTGAAGTTTAGAGTGAAATGGTCGAGGTTTCCAAGGTTTGAGCTCATCTAGGTCTCTCTGTGTATCGCCTCTGAGCTGTGAGAGGGAGGAGAATGAGAGGAAGACACGTCTGCCATGCAATGCCGAGTTGTCTCCACTGCTACAGTGCATGGGTGGGTCCCACATGTAAGGCAACCCTTTCCTACACATTTTTAGTTAGCTTTAGTGTATGACTTGTGGGTCCTTGAAGTGAATTCCTAGGTGCAAGAGAGAGGTATGGCTAGGTCTTTGGGTGAAACACACTGCCAAATGCTGTAGTGAGGCTGACAAGTGGGCCAGGTCTTATGGGTCCCACTGGTCAGTGACTTGAGAGAGGAGAAATCTCCAGAAACTAAGTTTTGCTAGCTGTCAAGCAGGCAGTCTTTGCATTACTGTTTCACTAAGTTAATGAGGAGAATAATTCATGGGAAAAATACAGGAGGTAGAGAAAGATGTGTTCAACCTGCTGGCCAAATTTCGTTGCTAGAAGTGGTCTGGTTTGCCTTTGGTGAAATTGCAAAGTGGGGTTACTAATCCAGTTTTTCTGCAGTGTAATTCATTTCTTCAGTGCCTTGATCTTATCATTTTATGTGTTTTCTTTGGGAGATAAATTAATCCAAAATTCCTGGTGGCAGGGTTCATGTTGGCACACACTTTGGCAAAAGGGGTATGTCTAATTAGCCTTCATGTTCATGTGGTAAATTTTAGAAGTAGACCAATTTATTTCAGCTAGCTTCCTAGCTTTGCTGAATTGAGGGATTTGGTTGAAGTATTAATTGAAGTGATAAAATTATGTAAAATTTACAGTGGGTTGATTTGGTGAGATAGTGCTTACAGGAATTTTTCCATGATTTTATGTGCAACCAAACATCTTCAGAAAAATCCTTAGACTGTACACATGCATATGTCAAAGAGGAGAACACAGGCTGAAACTTGTTTGGAATTTTTAAGAGGTCTAAACTAATGAAATAAATTCTGGAAAAATTATATTGATTCATGGTAACTAAACTAGTATTTGAATAAATTATTTCCCCCATAATACTTCTGCTTGATTTGATGCACATTTTGGAAATGTTTGGTTTTTGCCGATTAGGGTTTCATTATGGAGAGTTTTTAAAATATTTGCACATCTTAGTTTTCGCATGACGTGACAATGTAAGAATTTAATTTGTGCACTCTAGTGGCAGTAGGTCATGGCACTAATTACCTGGAATTAGATTTGGGGCTGTGACAAGGGTTTGTGTCTTCCCTCTTCCGATTTCTTCCGCCGTATCCTCGACTTCTATGGATTGGAGTTGGTGAATTTGAATTCCAACTCGATTCTTCAGATCTCCATATTTGTTACTCTCTGTGAGTGCTTTTTGGGTGTGGAACCCCATTTTAATTTCTTCAGGCATCTGTTCCACATCAAACCCCAGCCCTCCAAGAATAATATCAGTGTGATTGGAGGGGCTGGTCTCCAGCTGAGGAGTGATGGGAAGAAAACATATCTTGATCTTCCCTTGAAATCTTCCTTGAAAGGCTGGCACAAGGAGTGGGTCTATTGCGCAGATCTGGCTCCCTCCTTGTGCCCATTCACCGGCTTGCCTCCGATAGTTTTACCAAGTTGGTCAGCAGATCCAACCTTTGAGGAGATGGGCCAAGTGCACCAATTGTTGGGGAAATTAGATGACCATAAGAAAGCTAGCCTGACTGGACCTTGGGTGGCCCGTCGTTTCCTGACTCGGCGCATCCAGCCGCTGAAGCTGAGGAGCGCGTTTGGCTGGGCCTTTAGGGGCAAAAATGATCCTGACCGTGTAAGCAATGAGTCGGCCAACAAGCGCACGGTGACCGAGACCCTGTTTGGTTACTTCTTCGAAGGGGTGATCGCGACCGAAGACGATAATCGCTGGATCGCGGCCTATAGCTTCATTCGGCCCTGTTCCAAGGTAATCTTTATCCTTTTTCTGTGATGAATGCCCGTGGGCTTGTGTCTGCGATTGTCCAGCATTGTATGATGTACTTTGTTGACTCATCCGTAGTGGTGCGAGGAATTCGATGAGGTCTCCCACCCGTTGTCAGCCGTCAAATCGAAGAAGAGGCCGAGGAGCCCTGCTGCTGCCCAACCTGACTCCAAGAGAGCGGGGAAAAAGCCCATTCTATATCGGGGCGAGGGGGCCATGACGCCGCGTGTCGTGGTAGGAGGGCTGAAGATAAAGGACGCCGCCGCCGCGACACCCAGGCGATCAAGTCCCAGGTTGAGACCAGTTGGCCGAGCTCGACATTGCCGAGCTCGGCAAAAGCACCGCCAAGTAGCCAGCCCGAGCAGACGCCGCCAAGCAGACGGACGCCTGAGTCGGACGCGCCACCAACAGGGCCGCCTCCAGTTGCCACGCCGCCGCCGACGGCTTCGCCGACCAGGCCAACAACCGGGCAAAGCGCCCCGCCGGGACCTGGATCGCCCAGCGAGAGACTCAAGTTCTCCAAGAGGTAAGTTGCCCTAGGTCTTCTGAGATTCTTGCCTGTTGAAGCAGTATATTGATGTCTGTTTTACCATGCAGGAAGTGTGTCGATATCGATCTCAAGGAGACCACTCCGACCGCTCCCCTTGAAGAGCCCGCCCCAGCCGAGCCGACGCCCGCGAGCACACCCGCTGAGCCAGTGGCCAGTCCAGTCACAGAGACTGAGGTGGTCCCAACTGCGGGGCCGCTGGCGCGCCTGACCAAGGAGCAGTTACTGAGGTTGCTGCCCCAACCCCTAAGTCGACGCCCACTGCCGAGGCCATTGTTGGAGCCCCCGAATCGGCCCCCGAGGCCGCAGGGGACGCCGGCGTGGGGGCCAGGACCCCGTCGCCGTCATGGTCATCGTCATCGTCGTCGTCATCGGAGATCCCAAACCTTCCTCGGATTGAGGCTCCTCCATGTAGGCTCCCTCGGACGTTCACCTGGACGGCTCCTGATGGAACCACGAAGAGTTTCAAGCTTGATGAGGCCGCGGCGAGGAGGGAACGTGAAAGCTTGCTTCGCACCGCCATCACCGGGTCCTAGGGAGTTGGGGTATAATTCTTGTGGCAGAGTCGTGGTGGTCTTCTTGTTTTGACATCTGACTCCACTCTTGACTTGTTCTTTCCCTGAGCAGAAACTTGTGGACCGCAATGAGGAGATGACCGAGATCCTGGTCGAAATGGCCCCCCACCTCGAGGAATTAGAGCAGCTCCGGGTGTTGAAGGCCGAGATGGAGGAGTGCCACGCGGGGAGGGAAGCTTGGCTGAAGGATGCCACCACCCAGCTCAGGGATCAAAATTGGGCCCAAGCCGCAAAGATTAGAGGTAAGTCCCCCGGATGCGTCTTCCCAACTGAACTCTTGATGTATTTCTCCAGCTGCGTTGTTCCCGACTGCCCAGTTGCGTCTTGGCTGCAAGGTTAAGTCCATGACTAATCTGTCGTGCAGCCCTTGAAGCCATTGGAGGGATTTGCCGAGGAGACAACTCCTGAGGAGGCACTGGAGCTGATAGCCAAGGTGAGGCTGACTGCAGAGGTTATCACCCAAGATCTGGATCTGTAAAAACAGTGCATCATGCAGTCGGTGAACTTTTATAAGGACATGTGTAAATATATGTGCAGCGCCGCCAAGCTTTAAACTATTACTCAGTTGTCATTAGCTTTACTCGATTATATGGTTTGCACCGAGTGAGTCTATAGGAACTTAATAAAATCGTTCACCACAAAAAGCTATACTCGGGCAAACATAATAAAGTCGTAGTGAAGCTTCGTAACTTAGGTAAAATAGGCTCGTATATTATTGACAAAGCACATAAGATACATGCAGCCCCCGACTCACTACTTGGTTGAATCAAGCGGCGTAGTGAGTCAGAGAGGAACTGTACACATGGAAAAGTATAAAACTTAGGTATAGAAAGGACGTAGCTGCTCTATATTCCATGAGTTGCTGACAAGGGCACCGTCTTTGGTCTTTAGTCGGTAGGCGCCTGGCCGCGTGACCTCGGCTATAATGAATGGCCCTTCCCAGACTGGGGATAATTTGTGCCTGTCTTTGGTGGTTTGTATTCCTCAAGATGAGATCCCCGACCAAAAAGGCGCGGCCACGGACATTGCGATTGTGGTAGCGACGCAGGCCTTGAAGATACATTGCCGATTGGATTGTTGCGATATCCCTTGCTTCTTCCAACTGATCTAGCTCGACCAATCGGGTATTATTTGAAACGTCTTCTGAGTAAGCCCGGACTTGCGAAGAGCCGAACTGTAACTCTGTTGGTAGCATAGCCTCAGCACCGTAGACCAGGAAGAAAGGGGATTGCCTTGTTGCTCGACTAACCGTGGTTCTGAGAGACCAGAGAACAAATGGGAGTACTTGCACCCACCGGCCCACGTATGGTTGTAGTCGGTCAAATATGCTAGCCTTGATACCCTGTAGGACCATGCTGTTGGCTCGTTCGACTTGTCCGTTGCTCCGCGGGTGTGCCACAGAGGCATAGCAGATCTTGATGCCGAAGTCATCACAAAAATCTTGAAACACTCCGCCCATGAACTGAGTGCTGTTGTCGGTGATGATGTGGTTCGGGACCCCGAATCGGTATAGTATACTCATGATGAAGTCCTTTGCTCGTGCCGCTGTTTTGGTTGCAACGGGTTTGGCCTCGATCCACTTGGTGAATTTATCCATTGCGACGAACAACTGTGTGAACCCTCCTAGCGCTTTTTTGAAAGGCCCGACAATGTCAAGCCCCCATACTGCAAAGGGCCAAGAGATTGGGATTGTTTGAAGTTCCTGGGCTGGGAGATTGGTTTGTCTTGCGTAGAACTGGCAACCCTCACATGTGCGAACAATGTCTTTAGCATCTGTTACTGCTATTGGCCAGAAAAATCCCTACCGTTAAGCCTTTCCGACTAACGTCCTGGATGCAGCATGGTTGCCACATACGCCTGAGTGGATTGACTGTAGTATCTGCTTGCCCTCCTCAGTGGTGACGCAGTGCATGAGGACACGGGATGCACTTCTTCGGTACAGGTCTTCTCCGACGACTAAGAAACTCTTGCCTCGACGTTTGATTCATTTGGCTTCACTGCGATCTTCTGGGAGTTCATTATCCAGAAGGAATTTGAGGACAGGAGTCCACCAATCATGACATATGTGCAGCGCCTCTTCTGTTACCGGGGTAGGTTCACCTCCCGACTGCTCTGGCACTGGTTTCTTCTTGATTGACGGTTCCATGAGTTGCTCGACAAAGATCCCTGTCGAGACCACTTCTCGCTTGGATCCCATGTTTGCCAGCTCGTCTGTAGCATCATTGTATTGTCGTAGGACATGTGTTATCTCCAGCCCGTCGAACTTGTTCTCCATCTTGCGGACCTCCTAACAGTATGCCACCATGGTGTCGTCGAGACACGTCCAGTCTTTCATTACTTGGTTGACCACGAGTTGGGAGTCCCCACACACAACCAGTCGACGAATGCCGAGTGATGTAGCAATGCGGAGCCCGTGGATAAGTGCCTCGTACTCGGCGATGTTGTGGGAAGCCGGGAAGTGGATTTATAGAACGTACTTGAGTTTTTCGCCGGTGGGAGACGTCAGTACGACGCTAGCCTTGGCGCCGCCGATCCGTAGGGAACCGTCGAAGTATATTTTCCAGTACTCTAGCTTTGCTATTGATGTAGGCATGTGAACCTCTGTCCACTCAACCACGAAGTTGGCTAGAGCTTGTGATTTGATTGCTATCCGTGGCTGAAAGGTGATGTCGAACGCCAACAACTCGAGTGCCCATTTAGCGATTTGGCCGGTGGCCTCGCGGTTGTGTAGGACATCCCCGAGTGGAAACAATGTGACCACCGTGACTTGATGTGCTTGGAAATAGTGCACCAGCTTCCGGACAGTGATGAGTAGGCCATAGGGTAGCTTTTGGACCTACGGATATCTTGCTTTCGAGTTGGCAAGGACCTCACTAACAAAGTAAATTGGCCGTTGAATTTTCTAGATATGACCCTATTCGGATCGCTCGACCACCAGCACCATGCTGACTACCTGAGTAGTTGCCGCTAGATATAGCATTAGCGGTTCTTGGGGCATGGGTGACACCAGCATGGGGGGTGATGTGAGAAATATTTTGAAGTCTTCGAAGGCTTGCTAGGCTTCGGGAGTCAATTGGAAGTTGTCTGCTTTCTTCAATAGCTTGAAAAAAAGCATACCCCGTTCTCCCAGTCGAGAAATAAACCGGTTGAGTGCCGTCATGCAGCCTGTCAGCTTCTGGACATCCTTCTGGTTAGTCGGGGGAGCCATGTTCATTATTGCGTTGACTTTCTCCGGGTTGGCCTTGATGCCGCGATGCGAGACGATGAAGCCGAGTAGCTTGCCGGATGGCACACCGAAGACGCACTTTTCCGGGTTCAACTTCATCTTGAATCTTCGAAGATTGCGGAAGGTTTCTTCCGGGTCAGTGATGAGGTCTTCTTTCGACTTGGTCTTGATCACCACGTCGTCGACGTAGGCCTCCACGTTGCACCCGATCTGAGTGTGTAGGCACCACTGAATCGCCCGTTGATACGTTGCTCCAGCGTTTTTCAAACCGAACGGCATAGTGATGTAGCAGTACGCTCCAAACGGCATGATAAAAGACGTCTTGAGACAATCCTCCTCCTTCAGGCTGATTTGATGGTATCCCGAGTAGCAGTCGAGAAAACTGAGAAGGTCGCACCCTGTAGTTGAGTCCACCACCTGGTCTATTCTTGGTAAACCAAACGGGTCCTTGGGGCACGCCTTGTTGAGATCGGTGTAGTGGATGCACATGCGCCATTTACCGTTTTTCTTTCGGACTAGAACTGGGTTTGCCAGCCAATCCGGGTGATAGACCTCTTTGATGAACCTGGCTACGAGAAGCTTGGTTATCTCCTCCCGAATAGCATCCTTTCGGTCCTGAGCAAAACGCTGCAGCCGTTGTTTGACTGGCTTGGCATCTCTCTTCACGTTGAGGGCGTGCTCGATCACCTCCCTTGGTACGCCTGGCTTGTCGGACGGTTTCCACGCGAAGATATCCTTATTGGCTTGGAGGAAGGTGACGAGCACGTCTTCCTATTTGGGGTCGAGTCCGGTCCCGACTAGAGCAGTCTTGGAGGGGTCGGAAGGGTCCAGGGGGATCTTCTTCGTGTCAGAGTCCGCTGAAATTCCTGACTTCGCTGCTTTTTTGGCCAGAACTAGGTCTTCCTCGACTTCAGTTGTGATGGCTTGCCGAATGCTGTTGCACCCAACTGCCGCCTCTTTTGATTGAGCCAACTCACATGTCACGCCCAGAAATTCACCAGAATTTCCAAAGCTAATTTGTGCAATAAATCCTCGTCCAGGAATCAGCCGAGGTACACAAATTGACAATTTGATAAACATAACCAAAACGAGATAACGATAAATACTTACAACAGAGGCACTTAGTCCTCACACAGGAGAAAACAGCAGCGGAACGGCAACTAGCGTAGCTTCAGCACCAAGCCACAGGCAGCTCAACTGGGGTATAAGCCAAACACCAACCTCTCCTCCTCGCAAAGCTTCACTCTAAATATTGCAATAATGCAAGACTGAGTACCACCCACCGTACTCAACAAGCCACACTAGGGAATGCAATGTAATGCAACGGGATACCAAAGGAAAGGCATAATATGGCTTATTTGCATAAACAGCATTTAAAACATTTGCATATAAAATCATTGAAACAGTATAGTTTAATTATTACTCAGTATTGAATCAACCACTGAACAGCGCTCCAACGCAGTTCAGGCCCAAACCATAACATCTCCAAACAGGAGCTATCCATATTCCATCATTTATTTCCATTAATGAGTAGTGTGGGACTAATCACAGAAACATTGCTAGGCCGCTCATTAACCGCGAGCACGGCTATCCGAATAGTTTTACTCTGGCCAGAGATGTACCAATTTACCCACAAGACACAACTCCACAACACATCACTGTGCGCCTTAATACCACCACGGTACCTCGGAAAGGAATTGTGATAAGATCCCTCATGTAACCCGCACAACAAGGGAGCCACCCGTGGACCACCAGTTCCGGCCAGAACTGATCGGGTTCTGAGTCTGGGAAACGATCCAACGCCCAAGACATGGACTTATTGACACAGCCATGGTGGTCTTATTGACACAGCCACAACACACCATGGTGGACCCCGGTTGAACGTACTACACATTGGATCCTACCATTACCCATGCTGGCTTGTGGTTAGCACGAGTGTTGCTTCGCAACAAGTAGTCCGCGAACCGGTCCTTAACTGTCATGAGCACCGCTAGCAACAATTCCAATCCTGGTGCTCACAACCCACCATCAATCAAGTTTTAGTTGTCACATTTTAATTAATCAACCACGACTCACAGTCGCGAAATTATAGCCAGAATCCATTAATTAATCAGAATGAATGAATAATTTTCCACATAAAATATCACTATAGTTTCTAGGCATGGCTAAGCAACTCCTAAATAATCTAGCTAGACCATTAAATAGTCATCCAGCTAGTCAGTATTATTACCCGGTGTATCAAGGTAAAGGAGTCAATATCGATATGGCCATAATAGTCAAGGATCATAGGTTAGTAAATAAATACCCATATAATGACATTCAAAAGCATTTCATGCAATAACTTTAAAATAAAATACTTTCACAAATGGGATCAACATGCTTAAGGAGATTATCGTGTGACTTGCCTTGCAATCGCAAAAGTCTTCAAAAGATCTTCCGAACTCCTCCGCAGACTTCGCAATCTTCCGAAACGACGATTGTACGCAGCTACACGCAAAACGATAATAAATCCTAAGAAACTCCAAATAAACAATACTAAAAAAATACATAAACAAGTAGATTATAATTTTAGATAAGTTCAGGTAGAAGAACGGGTCGATTTGGACTTCAAACAAAAAAGATACGGCTTATTGGAGGATTGGATTTTGAGTAAATCCAAAAGGGAATTGGAAAAGAATATTCCTGGAATATTCTCTGGATTTTCGGATTAAAAGGACTATTTTGGCTGTGTACAATACAAAGTGGGACCCACTGGCGATGACCTAGATCACAGGGCCTGGGTCCATGGACCAGAGGAGTGATGTGTGATGAACCGGCTGGGTTGGCAGGATGAGATGGCGATGATGTGGGCGCCGATGTGACGATTAAAGCAGAGATGGCACTGGTTGATAGTTAAAAGAAAATCCGACGGCGCAACAACGTTAGGTGGCAGGGTTAGCGACTCCGGGGTGGCACGACATGGTGAAGACGATGATGACGATAGTGCCACGGCGCGGCATGGGATGGGGAAGGAGGAGGCGGCTTCGGTGAGGAGATGCCGATGGAGGAGTCCTCGACCGGAGCTTACCGGCAGTAGTGAAGAACATAGACGACGACGACGTTCGGCTGTGGGTGGGGACTGGAGGTCCTCGGCAATGCGGCAACACGCATCACCGATGATAGCGATGGACGACGGCAGGCGACGACGCCGGGTGGTGGAGGTCGACGGTGCACGACAGATGGGTGCGACAGCGACGGTGGAAACTGATGGCGCCACGGCGCGGCAAACCAGCGATGACGATTCGTTGGCGAGCCGATACCGACGAGGGACAGGCGACACGGCAGGCTATGGAAAGAAACGGCGCTGGGGAACATAGAAAAGATGGGAGTGGCCTAGAGCTCACCAGCGGGCGCAGGCGAATGCGACGACGACGGCCCGGCGACGATGGCGCTGGACCAGCGGGCGGGTTTGCAGGCGACGGCGCTGGAAGTCGGGCGGCGGCACGGTACACAGGGGAGAGCAGGCTGATGGCAGCAGATGGGGGGAAGACAGAGGGCGGCATGGTAGGGTGCTCACCGGCGACGGCTTGCAGGGGCAGAGGCGGCGACGTTGGTGGCGTCCTCCGGTGGGGATAGATGACGAAGACGGCAATGCCGAAAGGATGAAGCGGCGTCCGGCGGTAACAGAGCGGCGACCGGCCGGTGACGATGGTTCGACGACGACGAAGCCGGGTTGCCGAGCAGAGGAAGGAGGTGTGGTTTGGAGGCTCACCGGCAGCGTCTTCCGGAGGCGGCGCTAGGAGCGGAAGGGGCAGCGGCTCCAGCGGAAGCAGCAGAGGCAGGGCGCCGGCGCGGCGGCAGGTGTAGACGGCGGCGGTGGCTTCCGAACCAGCGGCGCACGGGAGAGAGCGGCGCTGGGCGGCGGTAGATGGAGACAGCAGGGCGGCGCGACGGGGTGGCGGCGGCGGCCTGGCGGCGTGGAGAGGAGCAGAGCCGGCTAGGGCACAAGGGAAGGCGGCTGGCTTTATGTATGGGGCGACTTGGCGGCGGATTCGGCGGCGGCCGTTGCGGGAGGAGGCGCAGGCGCTGGCCTGGACCGGGCGGCGGTGGCGGCGGCGGGCCAAGGGAGCGCCGGCGGTAGGCCGACCACAGGCCGGGCCTGGAGGAGCTCGGCCGAGGAGGGGCTCGGCCCGGGCGGCTCGGGGTTGGAGCAGGCCGGCTCGGGCTGGACACAGAGAGAGACAGAGGAAGGAGACGAGAAGAAAGAGGAGGCCAGGAGAAGAAGGTAAACAGGCAAAAGGGATAAAGGATAAACGGAAAAAGGAGAGGGATTTTGTGAACTATTTTTTGGAACTTAGGATTAACGAGATATTTTCGAAATTGAAATATTTATTTGGAATAGAGGAGACCAAGCGGTTTTAGGATAAAACGGCTATTCTGAATATTGAGGAGATATACATTCATACATATATATACATACGTATATATACATAGGTATAAATATATATATTGGAAATCAAACAGTATTTGGAGGTAAATAGAAAAAGAATATATGTAGTGGGGTCCGGAAGACGGAATATATTGTGGGATTCAGAGAATGAAGAATACTTTCTCGAGGGAATTTTAGAGAGTAGAATATCAGAATATTCTTCGGGTTGGGAACTAGAGGAGATTTTCCGAGAACTGGGAAATAGAATATTCCGAATAAAATATTTCGGAATTAGGGAATTGGTGAGGGTGTTTAATTAGGACTGGAATATGGAGAAATCTCAGACAATTGGAGATTTGGATTTGTTTCGACGGAAAAGGAGTTTAAGGGAATATCTGGGATTTATCTCAAAGTGAAATATAGATATTTTGAATACAAAGGATCTTGGATTGGGAGTCTAAAAGAGTTCTAGGATTTCAAAAATGAATAAATTCGGTAACTCCGAATTTAGGTTTTCAGGGTGTCTTTAGGATTCTGGGAACGACACAAAACCCTAGAGGAAAAGGAGTCAGAGTTCACGTTGAACGGGGAGACTTCAAAGAACTGAATTAGAAACGACCCGAACAGGAGAAAGAAAAAGGAATTTATTTATATTTATTTAATTACTTTAGTGATCTTTATAGCATTAAGATTAATTCTGTAGCTCCGAAAAATCCAAGAAAATTTCAGAGAGTTTATTAAATCACGGGGAATTTACCAGAAGTAAATGCCACCACGAAACACGAAGAATTTATTATTGTAAATACTCAAACGCTTAAAATACTCCGACAAAACCCCTGGAATATAAAAGCATCCAAGTATTTATTTAAAGATTTAAACTCGGGATTTTTAATATTAGAAATTTCAAAATTTTATTCAAACTCTTTTCTCAAACAAAAATTTTCTAGTGTATTCTTGTATTTCCATTTACCCATGATAATTTTTAATTAAGACAATTTTCAGGGCGTTACATCACAGCTCTCCTTGTCGCAGGTGCAGGCTTGCTTGACGTTGCTACGGAGGGAGAGGACTCCTGCTGGCCCTGGCATCTTGAGCACCCTATATGTATAATGCGGTACCGCCATGAATCTGGTGAGCACCGGTCGTCCGAGTATCGCGTGGTACGCAGTCTCGAAGTTGGCGACCTCGAAGCAGATGTTTTCTGTGCGGATGTTATCCCGCATGCCGAAGGTAACTGGCAAGGTAATATGCCCGAGTGGTGTTGAAGACAGGCCGGGAATTATCCCGTGGAAGGGCGCCGTACTTGGCCGTAGATCTGAACAAGGAATCTTCATCTCATCCAGGGTCTTGGCGAAGAGGATATTGAGCGTGCTGCCTCCGTCTATGAGAACCTTCGTCAATCTGATGTTCTTCATGACCGGGTCCAGGACGAGTGGGTAGCGCCCCGGGTGTGAAACCCGATTTGGGTGATCTGCGCGGGTGAACGTGATTGTTGTCTCTGACCAACACAAGTATTGGGGGGGGGCGTCCGTTGTGGAGATTGAGTTGATGTCACGCGCTATAAGCTTCTGCTTTCACTTGGACTCATAGGCAGACGACCCTCCGAAGATGTGGTTGAGCTCAGCTTTGGGATCTTGGAAATCGTCAGCTGGGCCCTGATCTGGCTTGTCCTTGTCCTTGTCGGCGCCAGATGATGAAACCTGCTCAGAAGAAAACTTCTTAAGCATGAAGCAGTCTTTGGCCATGTGCTTGCCTTTGGAGTGGAAGGGGCAAGGCCCATTCATGACTCTTTGGTAGTCGTTGTTGCGATGGGGCCACGACTGAGTTCGCTCCATGTTGGCCACCTCGTTGTCCGACTTCCGCTTGCAGTTGCCGGACTTGTTTTGGGATGGCTCGTTGTCGGCTTTCGCCTTCTGGTCCTTTTGTCGGGACTCCTTCTCGTCAAGGGCCTCTACATTGCTTCAGCTGAGTCAACGTATTTGTTCGCCATGTCGAAAAGAACCCGGACGAAGGATGGTGGTTTCCAAGTGAACTTCGCAATGAACGGGGCATCCTTTACTCCCTTGCGGAAGGCGGCGATGATGGCCTCGTCTCTAATCATTGGGATCTTGTTGCACTTCTCGGAGAATCTCTTGATAAAATCACATAGAGACTTGTTCTTCTTCTGGTGTAGTTGATATAAATCATGCTCAGAAGACGGCCTCTCGTAGGTTCCTTGAAAATTAGCAATGAGCCGCTCCCTGAGTTCACCCCAGGAACCGATCGACCGCCTCAGGAGCCCTGTTAGCCATGTCCTCGCCGAGTCAGCTAGTGCGACCGGGAGGTAGTTAGCCATGGCTTTGTGGTCGCCCCCGGCTGCTCGTATTGCCAGGGTGTATATGGTGAGCCAGGACTCGGGGTTGGTTTTGCCGTTGTATTTCTCTATCCCCGTAGGCTTGAAGCCCGACGGCCAGTCGACGTCCTATAGCTCGTGGGTAAAAGTTGGAATGCCTTCATCTTCGTGAGGGCTCCGGCTCCGATCACGGCAGTTTAACCGCTCGTGGTGAAGGCCAAAACGCTCGTTCTCGTCCTCCAGTCGGCGGAGCTCTTCTTCTTCGTGTTGTCGGCACCGGGCGTTGATGTCGTATCGAAGGTCGCGTTGTAGGTGGATTCGGAGGTCTTGGTTGGGCCGGTGATCATACTGATGACGGCGCTGACCATTGTTGTAGGTATCGCCGAGTGTCGTTTGGCACGACTCTTCGTGTGGCCAACTTGAGCCAGCCACCCGGCGTCAAGCTGATGTAGACGAGCCTGCTGCCGAAGAACCTGACCGGTTGGTCGGTATAATTGTGTCGCCCGACTGCTATTATTGTTGCTGGCAAGCAGCAGCTATAATCATCACCTTGATCTTGGCGATAGTCGGGGTGGCCTGGTGGTCAGGCCCGAGCTGGAGCGTGTCTAGCAAGGTTGCGGCGGCCATGACGTTCTCTTGTGGCGTGACGAAGACGTCGTGGTCGCCAACTTTGGTTTGGAGGATCTGTTGCTGAGCAGGTCGCCCAGCCTTGCGTAGCCCATCGTTGCGAGCCTCGCGATCGGCCTCCTCCTGTTGCCGTAGTCGGCGTGCCTCCTCCTGCTGCTCCTCTTGTAGTCGGCGCACCTCTGGTAGTGGTGTTGAAGCCATGAAGATTTCGTGAGGGATAAGGAGACTCTCCAGACTGGTATCTGAACTAGCATCCGAATTATTGTCCGACTTGGAGTCAGAATTCGAGTAATTAATCAGAGTGAGAATGACTCTGACTTCCCTAGATCCAATCTGAAACGGCACTTGGCCGTGTACAAACTCAATCATAGGAGATCGGGTTTGCCGCGTAAGATGTAGATCTGCGGTTCTGCTAGATCCATGCGGGAGATTGACGCTCTCTCCCCTTCTTGGCCTAACCCGGGCTATCTCAAGGCCTAGCGCAAGTCGGACGCCGAAGGAGAGAGTTGTCCCAAGGCTCGGCGAAGTAGAAGATTGCTGCATTAGATTGATAATTGTTGGTGCAGCGTCTTGTGTGCCGACTGGCGTGGAGTCAACTGGATCCTCGGCCTGTTGGATTGGATCTATATCGGCCAAGGTGAGATTGCGATCTGGTCAGCGATGAAGTCGAGGCTTCCAAAGGATATTGTGTCTCTAGGGAAGAATTTGTCACTGTCGACTCCGAAGGTGGGATCCATCAAGATTGTTGGTGTAGATCTCGCCGAAGCCCCTACCTTGCGCGCCAACTGTCGATGTTTTACACTGGCAATATGAATATGGGGCTACTCGGTGGATTGCAAAGGAACATAGGGAGATTTTATACTGGTTCAGGCCCTCGATTTGAGGTAATATACTACGTCCAGTTGTGGTGGTATTCCTTTGAAGATTTGTGTCGATCAATGATCTCGTGCCCCTCGAGGGGCACCTTGCCTCCCCTTATATGCTGGGGGTCAGGGGTACAAAGTAGGAGTCCCAGCCGAGTACGGCCAAGGGATTTCCTTCTTAGAGATACATCTTACCCGATTTAGACTGTATATTCCTTATTGTACAAGGCAAAGCCTACCGGGTGCTATTATATCTCTAACTACAAGACTCAGCCCATCCTCTATTCCGAGTGGCCCATATGCTTGTGGTGAGGTACCGGGGCCCATGGCCCCACATTGAGCGTGCCAACAGCATGGTCTTTGCAAGGTATCAAGGCCAAGATATTTGACCGACTACAACATATGCGGGGCAAGTGGGTACAAGAACTCCATCTGTTCTCCTGGTCTCTTAGAACCACGTCAATCGAGACCAGGGCAATCCTCTTTCTTCCTGGTTTATGGTGCCAAAGCCATGTTACCAACCGAGTTAGAGTCTGGGCTTACTCAGAAGACATATCCAACAACACCCGATTGATCGAGCTAGATCAGTTGGAAGAAGATAGGGACATCGCAACCATCCAGTCGGCAAGGTATCTCCAAGGCCTACGTCGCTATCATAGCCGGAATGTCCGTGGCCGCGCCTTTTTGGTTGGGGATCTCGTCCTGAGGAAAATACAAACCACCAAAGACAGGCACAAACTATCCCCCCTATGGGAAGGGCCGTATGGGTGCCATGGGCCTCGGGTACCTCATGACAAGCATATGGGCCACTCGGATAGAGGATGGGCCTGGCCTTGTAATTAGAGATATAGTAATCCCTAGCAGACTTTGCCTTGTACGATAAGGAAAACACAGTCCTAGTTGGGTGCATTATATCTCTAAGAGGAGATCCCTTGGCTGTAATCTAGTTGGGACTCCTACCTTGTAACCGTGTCCCCCAGTATATAAGGGGGGCAGGGCACCCCCTGAGGGCAAGTGCACACGGTTCATCAGAATCACCACCATAATTCCTCAAAGGAATACACCCCAAACTAGATGTAGGGTATTACCTCACATTGAGGGCCCGAACCAGTATAAATCTCCCCGTGTTCCTTTGCAATCCATTGAGTTTCCATCTGCCGAGTAGCCCCATATTAATATTGCCGGTGTAAAACATCGACATGCCGTTCATCATCGCTGAAGTCACGTGACCAGGCGCCTACCAGCTGAGGGCTGAAGACGGTGCCCTAGTCAGTAACTCATGGAACATAGAACAACTACGTCCTTTCTATACCTGAGCTTTATTTTCCATCATGTGTACATTTTTCTCTGACTCACTACGTCGCTTGTTTCAAACAAGTAGTGAGTTGGGGGCTGTATGTATTATATGTGCTTTGTCAATAATATATGAGCCAATTTTGCTTAAGTTATGAGGCTTTACCACGGCTATGTTATGTTTGCCCGAGTACAGCTTTCCACGGTGAACGATTTTATCCACCCACCCCAGTCTAACTAACTCAGTGTAAACCACTTGGTTGGGTAAGACGATGAAAGCTAAGCAAAAAACACAGAGCTTGGCGCATTGCACATATATTACACATGTCCTTACAAGAATTATATACACTGACTACATGACGGATTATCCTTGCATATCTAGGTCTCGGGTGATCACCTCTGTAGTCGGCCTCGCCTGGGCTATCAACCCCAGCGCCTCCTCAGGTGTTGTCTCCTCGGTGAATCCCTCTCCGATGTCCTCAATATCTGCCCTGGGGTATATTGACTTGGTCATCGCAAGGGTTTGGGCCACGCCGGCAACAATACGCTCGTCCGAGTGCCTCTTTAGGACACTCAGGGCTTCACATAGGCGTGCCTGCACCTGGGAGATCATGTTGGAGTTGGTTCCCACGTAGCGAGGATCCATGATGTCAAGGAGCCCTTTCACGGACTCAGTAATGGTCTCCCGTGACTCCTTGACAACTTTTATCTCCTCTACAAAAGCTTGAAATTGGATCTGGGCATTGGCTCTAGCAGCTGCCCAGGTTCATCCACAAGTAAACTTGTCAAGCAAAGCTGCAGTACGGAGACCTAATGGATTAGCTAAGGCCATTGTCAGAGGGAAGACTTACTTTTATAGTAGGCCTCCCACTTGGCTTTGGCCTTCTCCAGTTCAGCCTTTTCCTTCTTGAGCTTGACGTTGGCCTTCTTCAAGTCGGCCTTCTCTTTCTCATGGTTGGCCTTGGCCCTTTCCATGTTGGCCTCCCCATCGTGCTTCTCAAGCTCCGCCTTGGCCCTCTCGGCCTCCTTCAGTTTGGCTTCCCCCTTTGTTCAAGTCTTTAACTTGGCTTCGAGGGCTGCACATCAGAATAGTCAAGTACTCAAGATTGCGGTCAAGACAAGACTGGGCAGTCGGGAAACAACATACCTGGAGAGATATACTAGGGGCTTAGTTAGGGAGACGTATTCAGGAGACTTGCTTCCAATCTTCTTGGCTTGGTCCCAATTTTTGTCCCTGAGCTGATTAACGACTCCCCTAGCCAAGCCTCCTTCTCCTGGCTACGCCGCTCCAATTCGGCTCTTGTGGTCTGGAGCTGGTCCAATTGTTGGAGTTGGGGGCAAGCAGGGTCAGGACCTCGTTCATCTGCTCTGAGTGGTTGACGATCTTCTGCTCAGAGCAAAAGCAGAGCAAAAACAGAGCAAAGCAGAGTCAAGTATCAGAATGTCCGAACAAGGAAGACCAGCAAGAGCCTATCACGGCAAAAATCATACCTGAACTCCCCGGGATGCAGCAATCGTGGCATGAAGCAAGACTTCGTGCTCCCTCTCCGCTGCAGCTTCGTCATGTACATACTTCTTCGCTATCCCATCGGGAGTCATCTAGCGAAAAGTTTTCGGGAGCCTGCGGGGAGGAGCTTCGAGCCTGGGGAGGTCCGGTCTTTCCGAGGACAACGACGACGACGACGATGACCACGACAACAACAAGGACGGCGATGGGGTCCCGGCTCTCAACTCGGTAGCCTCTGGGGCCCTGAAGATCAGCTCAGGGGCTGGAGCAACAGCTTTGACATCCGCCTCTTGGTCGGCCAGTGTTGGCGGCCCTGTAGTCGAGACGATCTCGGTTTCTGCATCTGAGACTATCGCCGGCTCAGCAGGTGTGCTCACTGGCGCTAGCTTGGCTGGGGCTGGCTCGATTTATTATTTTTTTTTAAATAATATAAATAATTTATTATATATATACATATTATATAACATAATTATAATTGTTTTTAATTTTTAATCTGGTTTATAATTTTTATTTTAATATTTATATTTATTATATTTTTTTAAATTATATATTATCTATAATATATAAATTAAATAAATTAAATTGGCCAGAGTGGTCTCTTTGAGATCGATATCAGCTCGCTTCCTACGTAACGGATCAAACATCAAGACGCTACCATGCCGAACAAGATTTTCAGAAGATTCAGAGCAACCTACCTCTTGGAGAACTTGAGCTTCTATCTGGGGGATCTGGAAGTTGGCATTGGAGGGCCGCTGGCTGTCAGGCCTAATAGCACAGCAGTCAGCGGTGGCATTTTCGTCCTAGTCGGCCCCGTTCGTGGTGTGGCTGGCTAGGGCGCCCGGGTACTTGACGGCACCATCGCTGGGTTCGATGTTGCTGAGCCCGGTAGCACCGAACACGGCCTCGTACTCGGTGGCGCTCTTCTTGGGCTCGATGTTGCTGAGCCCGACTGCACCAGTCCCGGTCTGGGGCTTTTGATGGCCTAGGGGCTGCACTGGTTGTGTCTCTAATCTTGAGGCTCCCAGCTGCGGCACTTGGCCTGATAACCTTCTTCTTGCCCTCGTCAACGACAGGCCTCTTCCCCGCTCTCTTGGAGTCGGGCTGGGCAGCAGAAGGACTTCTCGGCCTCTTCTTCGACTTTACGGCCGACAATGTTCGGGAGTCATCGTCAAACTCCTCACATGACTACAAACAGTTCGACAATATACATTACACAAGGCTAAGCAATCATGGATACACATCTACAGGCATTCATCATAGATGAGTAGCAAGGGTTACCTCTGGACGAGGCCGTTTTTGTCTATAAGCCGCGACGGAGTGCTTTGCATCTTCGGTTTTGACCACCCCATTGGAGAAATAACTGAACAACACTTCAGTCAGTTTGTGCTTGTCAGCCAGATCTCGGCATTCTCTGTCGGGATCGTCTCTTCCCTGGTAATCCCAACAAAATTGGCTTCTCAGCTTCAATGGTTGGATGCGCCGGGTCAGGAAACGTGTGGCCACCTAGGGACCGGTCGGTCCTGTGCTCTTCAACTTGTCCAGCCTTTCAAGAAACTGATACACCTGGCCCATCTCCTCAAATGTTGGCACTGATGACCAATTGGACGAGATCGCTAGAGGCAAAACAGTAAATGGAGGCAGAGAGGGTTCCAGATTAGAACAATAGAACCACTCCTTATGCCAACCTTTCAAGGAGGATTTCAAAGGAAGATTGGTATAGATTCTCTTCATTTCACTCCTGAGCTGGATACCGGCCCCCCGATCACCTGAACCTTGCTCTTAGAGGGTTGGGGTTTGATGTGGAACAAATGCCGAAAAAGATTTAAATGGGGTTCCACACCCAGGAAACACTCGCAAAGAGTTGCAAATATAGATATTTGCAAGACTGAGTTGGGATTCAGATTCACCAACTCCAATCCATAGAAGGCCAAAAGACGACGGAGGAAGTCAGAAGATGGAAGAGACAGACCTCGGTCGAAAAAGGAGGCAAAAACAACAGTCTCGCCGGCCCGGGGTTCTGGAACCGATTCACCTTCCGCCGGGCGCCAACGGATGACGTCATGGCATTGCAGTCGTAGTAGTTTCTCCAAGTGCTCCAGCTTAGACCGACCACAATCCAAAGTCGGCTACGCCTCATCTGATGCCTCCAAGGAATCTGAAGCCCTCCGCATGGCTAGGGGCGAGAAGATTTGGGGGAAAAGTTACTAGGAAGCGTTGGAATGGATTGGAGAGAAGCGAAATCGCTCGAGTTTCAATGGGGGAAGAGCAGGCATATGGTGCAACCCTAGTGAGAGGTGGGAGGCGAAATTTCAGCGTGAAGGCTGGAAGATGAAACGATTGGAGGATTGGAGAAGATGAGGGAGTGGGCCTACATAGTCGGTACTGGGCACCCAAGATATGAGTTTCTACAGTAGCACGCTCAATAGGGGCCGCTTGCGGCTAGTGTTAAAATCACAGTGCCTGGTGGCTGCCAATAGTAAACTAATGATTCGTAAACAGATATGCTTCATGAGGGCCTAGATTGCTGGACACATGTGTTTTGGGTATCTGTGTTATCCACTAGGTATTGAGGATATATCCTTACAAGGATCACGAGCTGGTCTTCATTAAAAATGGGGATGCAGATATCTCTCAAGTACACCTAACCACACAATGGATTAAGTTTCATAAAGTGGTATTCGGCTTACATGCTTAGCCAACGTTTGCCATGAGCAAATATTATTCCTGCAGACCTGACGCTGAAGAGTCTAACTTCCGAGTAGTGCACTCCGGAAAGGAACTATAAATATTTCTTCTAGTGACAGTGAAGCTGAGGAGTCTAACTCCGAGGGGATGGCCACTTGGGAAAGGCTATAAATAACCTCTTCTAGCTGGGCTAAAGAGGGGAGGGAGGGGGGGAGAGGGGGGGGGGGGGCGGTGGGGGGTGGGGACGACAGAGGAACAAAGCAGGGGGGAAGGAGCGAAGAACGGAGAAGAAGGCATAGCAAGGAGGACGGAAACGAGAGGAAGGAAAGGGGACGACAGGGAAGAGGAGAGAAAGGCGAA
Organism: Oryza meyeriana var. granulata; assembly: GCA_003991445.1. Taxonomy (NCBI): domain Eukaryota; kingdom Viridiplantae; phylum Streptophyta; class Magnoliopsida; order Poales; family Poaceae; genus Oryza; species Oryza meyeriana. The sequence goes on along the minus strand of RYFJ01002660.1, from coordinate 77,514 downwards.
GGAAAGGAGACCGAGGGCGGCAGAGGACCGGCGAGGGGGGAGGGGGCGGAGGAGGCGGGGGAGGGAGGAGGGGGGGCGCGCGAGAGCAGAGCGAGGGTGAAAGAGCAGCCGAAGATGAGACCGGCGAGCGGAGATGCAGGCGCGGCCCGTGTGCGCAAGGCGGAGCGGAGCGGGCAGCGTGCAGGTGCGAGACGCAGACCTTGGAGCAAGCGGCGGGAAGCAGGGGGTGGAACGCACGGGCGCGCGACAGCCGCGAGAGAGAAGGAAGGAGCCGCGCGGAAAAGCACGGAGGCAGGACGGAAAAGAGCGAGGGTATGACGCCAGCGGGGGAAGGTGAGGCGGGAGTGCCGGAGCGCTGGAACCGTGAAACTCCGAGAGGGTCCGGAGGGAATGCGCAGACGGCCAGTGCGCTTGTGGCAGAAGGCAGAAGCAAAGGTCGGGAATGGCCAAGCTATGAGCGAGAAGACGAAATAACGGCCTGCGAGCGGATCAGGGTGCGGAAACGAAGCGGCAGATGGAAAGTGTGACATGAACCGCGGCGCTAGGGACGAGGGGGCACAAGGCCGACGAGTAGCCGAGCCGCGAGGCGACGAGAAGCGAAGGAAGCGCGGCTGGCCAGCGCAAACGGCGCGGAGCCGAGCAAGCCGCGCGGCGAACTGGAGCGAGAAGGCGCAAATGGAGAGGGAAGTTTGAGGAGGGTTGCTGTGAAGAAGGACGGAAGCCCGGAGGAGGGAGGGGATACTATCGCGGGAGGGTCTATAATTATATTGAGAAGACTATACTCAGGAACGACCTATAAACATTCCCCGGCTGACATGATGCCGATGAGTCTCATATACCGCTGTAGTATACTACTACGGTAAAGGACTATAAACTTATATCCGGTTGACATGATACTGGATCCTGTTACTCCGGATCCACCCATAAATCTTCTTAAACCACCTCCGAACACGCGAAACCAGTAGACAACGCTCACTTCGGATATATAACTACTAAGTCGGTTAAGCATTTTGACATTTATATTTAATTGTTTCACAATTAAGCACAAAGTCGGGGCTACACCTAATAGGCTGCGCCTATTCAGGCACACTATTCATACTTCAAACATGGAGCCCTTCATAAGCCATCGCTGCCATGAAACTGACATGAAAGCAGGACTCGGAGAAGCAGCAACTCAGGACAAAGGGCAGCCTGCGGGCCAGATCAAACATCCGACGGTGCAACTATACTCACACGCTCCTTGGCAGAACCGCAAAGAACCTACTTCCCACACTCATCCCGGAGGAGAGGAATGAGCACGCTACCTAGTAAGTGCGCTAAACATTCTACACGCAATGCCTAACTCAAACTCTTAGAGCTCTCAGGGACTGCTGTGGAGGACCCATGGCCCGACCCCCGATAGGTACCTCATGACAAGCATATGGGCCACTCGGTATAGAGAGATGGGCCTAGCCTTTGTAATTAGGGAATATAGTAAAACTCTTTTGGCAGACTTTGCTATTATACTTAAGGAGAAAAAATACGTTAATGTCCGCTCAACTAAGGGGTACCACATAAACCACCACAAACATGCCATCCGATAATAGCCCCATACACGATAGTCCTAGCTGGGTAAGTAAGTTAACCATATCTCCCTAAGAGGGCCCAAGACTCTCTTGGTTGTAAATCACGGCTAGGACGTCCTTCTTTGTAACCTGTCCCCTAGTATATAAGTGGCAACAACCCTACCCAGGGAATTACAGGGCGCACAACCCCCTAAATATGAGGGCAAAAGTCATACAAAGACCACGAAGAGTTCATCAGAACCCACCACCGTAATCCTCAAAGGAATACATCTCAACTGGACGTAGCCCGGTATTATCTACGGCATCGAGGGCCTGAACCACGTATAAAATCTCCTTGTGTTCCTTTGCAATCCATCGAGTTTCGAACTCCGCCGACTAGCCCATATTATTAGCTACCGGGTGTAAAACATCGACATTTCCACACCGAGAATATCTGTTTTCGAGGTTGCCGACTTCAAGACCGTGTATAACACCATACTCGGATGGTCAGGACTAGCCAAATTCATGGCAGTGCCGCATTATACATACATGATGCTCAAGATGCCAAAACCAGCTGGAGTGTTTTCCCTTTGTAGCGATGTCAAGCTAGCTTCAAACCTGCGACAAGGAGAGTTGCGAGCCCTGGCCCAATCCCTAAAGAAGTGGCAGTCGGGTGCAAAAACAACCGACGAAGCCACTACAACGGCAAGCAAGGACGATCAAGTTCCGGCAAAGAAAACAACCAAGTTGGGAATTTTCAATGGACTTTGAAACAAAAAAGATGCCCCCTAGACGCCTTCCAACCCCTCCAAAACTGCGCTTGTTGGGACCAGACTCGACCCCAAATAGGAAGATGAGCTCGTTACCTTCCTCCAGGCAAATAGGGACATATTTCCTTGGAAAACTTCCAACATGCCTTGCGGTGTCAAGGGAGGATTTTAATTGATCTTATCGAGCATTCCTCACATCAAGATCCGGACGCCAAACAAGTCAAACAACGAATACGACACTTTCAACACAAGATTGCAAAGCTCATACTATTCGGGAGAAGATAAACCAAGCTCTCGCTGCCGAGTTCATCAAAGAGGTCTATTGTCGATGTATTGTATCAGCAATAAGAATATGGGGCTACTCGTGAGACCTAGAACTTGATGGCCTTCAAAGGAACACGAAACAATTTACTACTGGTTCAGGCCATCATAGATGAGGTAATATCCTATCATCCAGTTGTGGTGTATTGCCTTGGAGGTTTCTCTGGTGGGAGATTGCGGGCTATGCCCCAGGGGTCTCCCTACCCCTCCTTATATATACTGGAGGGTATGAGGGTTAAACAGGGTAGGAACCTAGTCGGATATGACCAAGGCTTTCCTTACTAGTACATAGAGAGTCCAGCTAGGATTATATCCCTTCCCTTGTTAGGCAAGGTAATATGAAAATGAGTCCAACGCTATCCCCAATTGCAGGAGCCGGCCCACCCTTTGGTCCGAGTGGGCGTAATTGCCTTCCTTGAGGTACCCTGTGGGGGGACGGCCATGGCCTCCATAGTAGCCCCTGAGACCCAAAAATTCGATAGTTGAGTCACAGTTGATGCCGAGTGCTCATTCCTCCATGGTGAAGATTTTCTATTCCGTCTCTGAGCCTTCTCCATATGTGCTTTGCTCCCGAGTACTCATTGTCCGAGTGCTTCTTCTCTGGAGTCCTGCTTCATGTCAGCTGGCAACGAGGCTATGAAGGGCTTCATGGAAGAATATGAATAGTGTGCGCTGAATAGGCGCACCTATTAGGTGTAGCCCCTAACTTTGTGCTTAATTGTGAAACAATTAAACATAAAGTCAAAGATCTTTAAACTTTTTGCCTTTCCCCAGTAGTATACTATATAGATATTAAACTCTTCAGCATCATGTCGGCTGGAAGAATTTTTGCTCAGGGCAATTTTTGGCTAAGCATGTAAGTCGAGTACTACTTCATGGATTTAACCAATATGTTGGTTAGGTCGTACTTCAGAGATACTAGGCTTGCATCCTCCCTAATTTTAATGGAGATCAGTTGTTGATCCTTATAAGGATATATGCTCAATACCTGAAAATAATCAAGACACCCAAATGTATACACCTGGCTGTAGGCTGAGCATGAAGCGTATCTGATTATTTAATCGGGTTCTTGTAAAATAGGCGGAAAACCTGCATTACGATTTAACTATGCGACCAGCAGTGTGACCCAATAGGGCATGCTAGTTAAGAACTCATATCTTTGGCTCTACTACTGAAGAAGTCGACACAACCGACATATTCCCAACGTAGCCACACAAAAAATTGGCATCCTCTCGCATGTTTGTCTGAACAATGTCATTGGCATCGGTAACCGTGAGTCAGCCAAAGGAATAACTTGTCTACAAGCCTTTCCGACATATGTTCTGGATGCAACATGGTTGCCACAGATGCTCGAGTGGATAGATTGCAGGATCTGCTTGCCCTCCTTAGGTGTGACGCAGTGCATGAGAACTCCGGATGCGTGTTGACAATACTGGTATTCTCCGACTATGATAAAGCTTTTGCTCCGTCGCTTGACTTACTGAGCTTCGTTGCAATCTTTAGGAAGTTCATCTTCGGGTAGAAATAAAATGATTGTGGTCTTCCAATCTTGAAAAATAATGAGCACCTCCGTAGGTTCCGGGTTTGGTACTACCTCCGATTGAAAGCTCCAAAGTGGCTTGTTTCCTTGTTTTGGCCAAATAGGTACCCGAACGCTGCGCTAGCGCAGGATTTGGCTGGTGACCCCCTTGGTACATACCAAACCTAGCAAAATTTAAGTTTGAGTTAAGTTTAAGGATGGCTTGGAGAGCCATCAAGATGAGTTATGAGATGAGTTATGAATGGCTCGAGGAGCCGCTGATGATGAGTATGAGTAATGTCCTGGATAGGACGAAAGTGAAAAATGAGAATACGTCCTGGTGAGGACGAAATTGAAAATAAAGTAATAGATGTGACACAGTGGAAAGCTATTTGAGGGCAGATCCACTGATCCGCTGTCGCGATCCGACAGGCGGTATAAGAATACCTAAGATCAATTAAAATCTGGTTAGTCCGCTCGAGTTGTTGAAAAGCAATTCGCGGACAGGATCAAGGCGAGAGCCTCCTTCCAATAACATTGAGACAACCCACACTTAGGTTTTTAAAAATGTTTTCAAATGAAAAAGGTTTACAAAATAACCCTAGCCTCTCTCTTTGATAGCCTGCATGATTCACATTTTCCATGATTTGCTGAGTACGTAAGTACTCAATCTATTTCTTTTCTCCCCTCCTTCAGGAAGAGTGAAGCTAAAGTGAAGATTAGGGTTTCTTTCCTTGTCCCAAGCCGTTGCTTGTGGATTGGGTTCTCGCTATGCTGTCGTTCCGCTGCTGTTGTTCTGTTTGCCGGTTGCTGCTTAGGGCTTGCCCAAAGCCGCAACTTATAAAGGTATAATATATATTTATTTATTTAGTTAATTGCTGTGGTACATCTCAGTTGACCGTGGGTACCAGCAAGGTTTCCTGGGACTGGTACCGGCATCGCAGTTCCGTGGGAGTTGGTTCACACCAATCTCCTGCGGCGCTTCCTCCCTGGTATCACCATACGGGGGTACCGGGAAGGGGGCGTTACAGGCTTCCCACAATGTCCCCAAGTACGAGGCACTTATCCACGAACTCCGCATGGCTATTTCACTCGGCATCCGCCAACTGGTTGTGCGTGGAGATTCTCAACTCGTGGTAAACCAAGTCATGAAAGACTGGACATGCCTAGACGATACTATGGCGGTGTACTGTCAGTAGGTCAAAAAGCTGGAAAACAAGTTCGACGGGCTGGAGATAACACATGTATTACGACAATATAACTACGCTACGGACGAATCAGTAAACATGGGATCCAAGTGAGAAGTGGTCCTGACCGGGATCTTTATTGAGCAACTACTGGAGCCATCTGTCAAGAAGAAATCAGTGCCCGAACAGTCGGGTGCTCAACCCACCCTGGCAACAGACAAAGTACTTATCACATCTCAAGATTGGCGAACTCCAATCCTCAAATACCTCATGGATGATGAACTCCCAGAAGATCGCAGCGAAGCTGAACAAATCAAATGTCGAAGTAAATGTTTCCTCGTAGTCGGAGAAGACCTGTACCAAAAAGTGCATCCAGAGTCCTCATGCGCTGCATCACAACGGAGGAGGGCAAGCAGATCTTGCAAACGATCCACTCAGGCATATGTGGCAACCACGCGGCATCCAGGACGTTAGTCGGAAAGGCTTACAGACAGGGGTTTTTCTAGCCAACAACAGTAACAGATGCTAAAGACATAGTTTGCACATGCGAGGGTTGTCAATTCTACACAAGACAAACACATCTTCCAGCCCAAGAACTTCAAACTATCCCAATCTCTTGGCCCTTTGTAGTATGGGGGCTTGACATGGTCGGGCCTTTCAAGAAAGTGCCAGGAGGGTTCACACACTTGTTTGTCGTGGTGGATAAATTCACAAAGTGGATTGAGGCAAAACCCATTGCTACCATAATAGCGGCACAAGCAAAGGACTTCATCATGAGTATATTATGATTCTGGGTTCCTAACCGCATCATAATGGACAATGGCACTCAGTTCACGAGCGGCATATTTCAAGATTTCTGTGATGACTTCGGCATTAAGATTTGTTATGCCTTTGTGGCACACCCACAGAGCAATGGGCAGGTTGAGCGTGCTAATGGCATGGTCTTACAAGGTATCAAGGCTAGGATATTCAACCGACTACAACCATATGCGGGGCGGTGGGTACAAGAACTCCCATCCGTTCTCTGGTCCCTATGAACCATGGCTAGTCAGGCCATAGGGCAATCCCCTTTCTTCCTAGTCTATGGTGCTGAGGCCGTGTTACCAATTAAGTTAGAGTTCAGCTCTCCACGAGTTCGAGCCTACTCAGAAGATAGATCAAACAACACCCGACTGGTCGAATTAGATCAGTTGGAAGAAGCGAGGGACATCGCAATAATCCAGTCAGCACGGTATCTTCAAGGCCTGCATCATTATCACAATCGAAATGTCCATGGCCGCGTTTTTTGGTCGGGGATCTCGTCTTGAGAAAAATACAAACCACCAAAGACAGGCATAAACTATCCCCAATATGGGAAGGGCCATTCATTATCGCCAAAGTTACATGGCCAGGCGCCTACCGACTGAAGACCGAAGACGGTGCCCTCGTCAGCAACTCATGGAATATAGAACAGCTACGTCCTTTCTATACCTGAATTTTATATTTTTCCATGTGTACAGTTTTTCTCTAACTCACTATGTCCTTTGTCAATAATATACGAGTCTGTTTTACTTAAGTTATGAAGTTTTACAATGACTTTGTTACGTTTGCCTGAGTACAGCTTTCTGCGGTGAACGATTTTATTAAGTTTCTACAAACTAACTCGGCATAGGCCATATTGTCTTCCTGAGTGCATTGCTCCCGAGCACTCTTTATCTGAGTGCATCTTCTTCCTGAGTCCTGCTTCATGCCAGCTAGCAGCGAGGCTATGAAGGGCTTCATGTAGATGTATGAATAATGTGTGCCGAATAGGCGCACCTATTAGGTGTAGCCTCCGACTTTGTGCTTAATTGTGAAAACAATTAAACATAAAGTCAAAGATCTTTAACCTTGTAGTCTTTCCCGAGTAGTATACTACTGGTATATGAGACTCTTCGGTATCATATCAACCAGAATATGATTTATAGTCTTGCTGAGTAACATGCTACTCGTATATGGGACTCTTCAGCTTCATGTCAGCTGGAAAAGGGTGTTTATAGTCTTTCCCGAGTGGTGTCCCACCCTGGAGTTAGACTCCTCAGCATTATGTCAGCTGGAAAAGTTATTTTATAGTCTCTCCCGAGTAATGCACTACTCGGAAGTTAGACTCTTCAGCATCATATCAGCCCGGAATAATGTTGCTCATGGCAACTAGTGGCCAAGCATGTAGGCCGAGTACCACTGTATGAAAATAAATCCACTACGTGGTCAGGTGTACCCGAGAAAGATACCTGCATCCCCAATTTTAATGAAGACCAGCTTGTGATCCTTGTAAGGATATATCCTCCAGACCTGGCGAATAAAACAGATACCCAAACATATATGTTTAGCAATAAGGCTCTCATGAAGCATATCTGTTTACCTCATCGGTTCCTATTGGTAACACCAGCACTGTGATTTTAACACAGCCCACGAGCGGCCCATTATGAGCATGCTACTGTAGAAACTCATATCTTGGTGGCTGCTACCAAATAAGCTGGTCTGAACCGACCTACCCAGCATAGCTCTATAGAAGTAGCATCCATCGCATGTCAGGATGAGTACTCAAGCGTCGGTAACCGCAATCAGCTAGAGGAATCCTTGTCTATAAGCCTTTCCGATTTATGCTCTAGATGCAGCCTGGTTGCCACAGATGCCTGAGTAGGTATATTGCAGAATTTGCTTGCCCTCCCCAAGTGTGATGCAGTGCATGAGAACTCCGGATTTGCTTTGATGACATAGGTCTTCTCTGACTTCGGTAAAGCCGGATAAGGTACCTGAACCTTGCATTGGCATAGGATTCGGCTAGCGACCCTCATGTGGCGTACCCTACCCAACAGAGTTATGGCCAAATAAGGTACCCAACAGAGTTGGGAGGCTTCCGAGTGAATTTAGCAATGAACAAGGTGTCTTTGACTCCTTTTCAAAAGGCGGTGATGACGACCTCGTCCTTGATCTTCGGGATTGAGTTCTTCTTCTCAGAAAACCTCTTGATGAAGTCACGAAGAGACTCGTTCTTCATTTGATGCAACTGATATAGGTCGTACTCGGAAGATGGCCTCTCGTATGTTCCCTGAAAGTTAGTGATGAAGCGTTCCCGGAGTTCTCCCCAAGAGCCGATTGATTGCTTGGGAAGTCCCATTAGCCATGTCCTCGCTGAGTCGGCTAGAACGACTGGGAGGTAGTTAGCCATGGCTTTGTGATCTCCTCCGGCTGCTCGGATTGCCAGGGTGTAGACCGTGAGCCAGGACTTAGGATTGGTCCTGCCGTTGTATTTTTTGATGCCTGTAGGCTTCAAACCCGATGGCCAGTCGAACTATTGTAGCTCCTGGGTGAAGGCCGGTACGCCTTCATCTTCATGAGGACTCCGACCCCGACTACGGCGGTGGAACTGCTCGTGATGAAGGCTGAAGTGCTTGTTCTTGTCTTCCAATTGGCGTTGCTCATCTTCCTCTCATTTGCAGCATCGAGTGTTGATGTCTCGCCGAAGGTCATGTCGTAGTTGGCCTTGGAGATCCCGGTTGTCCCGACGGTCATTTGGATGTCGACGCCGCCGTTTGTTGTTGGGGTTGCCGAGTGATGTCTGGCGTGACTCCGTGCTGACTAGAGCCAGCCGCTCAGTGTCGCGTTGAGGCGGATGAGATTGCCGTTGGGGAAGCTGACTTGTTATTCGACATGAGTGTTTCGCCCGACTGTTGATGCTGTTGATATGCAGCAGCGGTGAGCATGGCTTTTATCCTTGCGATCGTCGAGGTGGCCTGTTGACCGGCCCGAACTGGAGTGTATCCAATAGAGTTGCAGCGGCCACGATGTTCTGTTGAGGAGTAATGAAAATGTCGTGGTCACTGACTCGGGTTTGGAGGATTTGTTGCTGAGTAGTCCGCCCAGCCCTACGCAGGTCATTGTTGCGGGCGTGCAGGCGTCTTGCTTCTTCCTCTTGTTGTTCTTGCAGTCAGTAGGCCTCCTCCTCTTGCTGCTCGCGTAGTTGGCGTGATTCCTGAGTAGGAGTAGAGCCTTTGGATGCCATGAAGATTTCTCGCGGCGGGGAGAAGCTTGCCGAACTGATGTCTGACTTAGAGTCGGAGTCCGACTGAGAGTCGAACTCGAAAAAGTTGATGGGGGTGATTATAACTCCGACCTCCCTAGATCCAATATCGAGCGGCTCTGGGCTGTATCCTAGTCGAACACCAGGGGATCGTGTTTGCCGCGTCGGATGTTGTTGAAAGATATCCGCGGCGTTGCTGAGTCCGAACAGGAGATTGACGATCTCCTCCTTCCTTAGCCCGATCTCAGCTGGTTCAAGACCGAGTCCGAGTCGAACACTGAAAGGAAGAGTTGTCCCAAGACCTGGACAAGTGGAAGATTGCCGCAGCAAGTCGATGATGGTCGCTGCAGCATCGTGTGGACCGACTGGCGCGGAGTCGGCTGATTCCTTGGCCAGTTGGATCAGGTCTGTGTCGGCCAAGGTGAGATTACCAAACATGTCGGCGACGAAGTCGAGGCTTCCGAATGAGATTGTATCTCTAGGGGAGAATTTGCCGCCGTCGACTCCGGTTGTTGGATCCATCGAGCTTGTAGATGTTGATCTCACCAAAGCCCCTACCTGGCGCACCAACTGTCGATGTTTTACACCGACAATATGAATATGGGGCTACTCGGCGGATGGAAACTCGGTGGATTGCAAACGAACACAGGGAGATTTTATACTGGTTCAGGCCCTCGATGTGAGGTAATACCCTACGTCCAGTTGTGGTGGTATTCCTTTGAGGATGTATAGTGGTGATTCTGGTGAACCAACTCAACCTGCCCTCAGGGGGCGCCCTGCCTCCCCTTATATACTGGGGGAAAGGGTTACAAGGTAGGAGTCCCAACCGGATTAGGGCCAAGGGATCTCCTCTTAGTGATATAACGCACCCAACTAGGACTGTGTTTTCCTTATCGTACAAGGCAAAGTCTGCTAGGGATTACTATATCTCTAATTACAAGGCTAGGCCCATCCTTTATCCGAGTGGCCCATATGCTTGTCATGAGGTACCCGGGGCCCATGGCACTCACACATATAGTCGGGTAAAGCTAATGATAACTAAGTAAAATCTCAGAGCTCGGTGGCATTGCACATATATTTACACATGTCCTTACAAAAACTTTATATACACTGACTGCATGACGGATTGTTCTTATATTCCCAGGTCCTTGGTGATTGCCTCTGTAGTCGGCCTCGCCGGGGTTATCAACTCCAATGCCTCCTCAGGTATTGTCAATTTGGCAAACCTCTCACCAATGGCCTCAAGATCTGCCCTGTGGTAGATCGACTTGGTCATTGCGAGGGTCTAGGTGTGGAGGCCATGGGCCCCAGGTACCTCATCACAAGCATATAGGCCACTCGGATAGAGGATGGACCAAGACTTGTAATTAGAGATATAATAGCACCCGGTAGATTTTACCTTGTATAGAAAGGAATATACAGTCTTAGCCGGATAAGGTATATCTCTAAGAAGGAAATCCCTTGGCCGTATCTGGCTGGGATTCCTATCTTGTACCCCTGTCCCCCAGTATATAAGGGGAGGCAGGACGCCCCATGAGGGCAGAAGATCATTGATCGACACACATCCTCAAAGGGATACCACCACAACTGGACGTAGGGTATTACCTCACATCGAGGGCCTGAACCAGTATAAAATCACCTTGTGTTCCTTTGCAATCCACCGAGTTTCCCCTTGCCAAGTAGCCTTATAGTTATATTGCTGGTGTAAAACATCGACAGTTGGCGTACCAAGTAGGGGCTTCGGCGAGATCTACACCAACAATCTCGATGGATCCCACTTTCAGAGTCGACGGTGACAAATTTTTCCCTGGAGACACAATATCCTTCGGAAGCCTCGACTTCATCGCCGACCAGATCGGTAATCTCACCTTGGCCGCAGCAGATCCAATCCAACCGGCCGAGGAACCAGCCGACTCCGCACCAGTCGGCCCACAAGATGCTGCACCAATTATCACCAATCCGATGCAGCAATCTTCAACTTCGCCGAGCCTTGGGCTCTCTCCTTCGGCGTCCAACTCGCGCTAGGCCTTAAGCCAGCCCGGGTTGGGCTCAGAGGGGGAGAGATCATCAATCTCCGACGCAGATTCGGCGGCGCCATTGATTTACATCTCGCGCGGCAGTGTGGAGGCCATGGGCCCCGGGTACCTCACCACCAGCATATGGACCACTCGGATAGAGGATGGGCCGAATCATGTAATTAGAGATAAGATGGTACCCAACAGACTTTGCCTTGTACGAAAAGGAAACATAGTCTTAGTTAGATAAGTTTCTATCTCTAAGAAGTAAATCCCTTGGCCGTATCTAGCTGGGATATTTATCTTGTACCCCTGCCCCCTAGTATATAAAGGGAGGCAGGGTGCCCCTCAAGGGTCACACGATCATCAGATCATCAATCTACACAACCTCTCAGAGGAATAACACTACAATTGGACGTAGGGTATTACCTCACCTCGAGGGCCTGAACCAGTATAAATCTTTTCTGTGTTCCTCTGCAATCCATTGAGTTTCCCCTCGCCAAGTAGCCCTATAGTTCTATTGCCGGTGTAAAACATCGACAGTTGGCACGCCAGGTAGGGGCCTCGATGATTTCTTCATCAGCAATTCGATGGATCCAACAAGGGGAGTCGACAGCTACAAGTTCTCCCCTGGAGGCAAGATTTCCTTCGGAAGCCTCGACTTCGTTGCCGACCAGATCGGCAACCTCACCTTGGCCGAAGCAGATTCAATCCAGTCGGCTGAGGAACCAACCGACGTTGCGCCAGTCGGCCCATAGGACGCCGCGATCTCTTTCAACGATCTACTGCGGCAATCCTTCACATCACCGAGCATCGGGACAACTCTTTCCTTCGGCGTCCGACTTGCGCTAGACCTTGAGCCAGCTCGGGTTGGGCTGAGAAGGGGAGAGATTGTCAATCTCCCGCACGGATTCAGCGACGCTGTGGATCTACATCCCACGCAGCAGACCCGATCTCCTGTGATTCAGTTTGGACACGGCCAAGCGCTGTTTCAGATTGGATCTAGAGAGGTCGGGGTAGTTTTAACTCCGATAAACTACTCGGAGTCTGACTCTAAGTCGGATAATGGTTCGAATGCTAGTTCGGACTCCAGTCTGGCTAGCTTTCTCCTCTCCCGCGAGATATTTATGGCTTCAACACCACCTTCCGAGGTGCGCCGACTACAAGAGGAGCAATAGGAGGAGGCGCGCCGACTGCGACAACAAGAGGAGTCCGATCGTGAGGCTCGCAATGATGGGCTATGCAAGGCTGGGCGAGCAGCTCAGCAACAGATTCTCCAGACCAAAGTCGACGATCACAACGTTTTCGTCACGCTGCAACAGAATGTTGTGGCCACTGCAACCTTGCTAGACACACTCCAGCTCGGGCCTGATCACCAGGCCACCCCGACTATCGCCAAGATCAAGGCGATGATCACAGCTGCCGCCTATCAGCAGCAACAATAGTCGGGCAACACAGTTATACCAACCAATCGGTCGGGTTCTTCGGTGGCAAGATCATCTGCGTCAATGCGACGCCAGGCGGCTGGCTCAAGTTGGCCATGCGAGGAGTCGAGGGAAACATCACTCGGTAATACCAACAATGACAACTGGCGGCATCATCAGTACGACCGCCGGCCTAACCAAGACCGCCGAGAGCGCCTACAACACGACCTTCGCCACACCATCAACGCCCGGCGCCACGAATGACATGAAGACGAGCGCCGCCGACTGGAGGACGAAAACGAGTGCTTCGGTCTCCATCACGAGTGGTTTAACCACCGTGGTCGAAGCCCGAGCCCTCATGAAGACGAAGGCATTCCAGCTTTCACTCGGGAGCTACAGGACGTCCATTGGCCGATTGGCTTTAAGCTGACAGGAATTGAAAAATACGACAGCAAAACCAACCCCGAGTCTTGGCTCACCATGTATACCCTGGCAGTTCGAGCTACTGGGGGCGACGATAAAGCCATGGCTAACTACCTCCCAGTCGTGCTAGCCGACTCGGCAAGGACATGGCTGACAGGGCTCCCAAGGCGGTCGATCGGTTCCTGGGGAGAACTCAGGGAGCGGTTCATCGCAAATTTTCAGGGAACCTACGAGAGGCCATCTTCTGAGCACGATTTATATCAACTACACTAGAAGAAGAACAAGTCTCTACGAGATTTCATCAAAAGGTTTTTCGAGAAGTGCAACAAGATCCCAATGATCCAAGACGAGGCCATCATAGCCGCCTTCCGCAAGGGAGTAAAGGACACCCCGTTCATCGCCAAATTCACTCGGAAGCCACCACCCTCTGTCTGGGCTCTTTTCGACATGGCCAACAAATACGCCGACTCGGCTGAAGCGGTCGTAGAGGCCCTCGACGAGAAGAAGGAGTCCCAACAAAAAGACCAGAAGGCAAAAGCCGACAACGAGCTGTCTCAAAACAAGTTTGGCAGCCTCAAGCGGAAGTCGAACAACGAGGTGGCCAACATGGAGCGCACTCGGTCACGGCCCCAACGGAACAACGACTACCAGAAATTCATGAGTGGGCCATGCCCCTTCCATCCTAAGGGCAAGCACGCGGCCAAAGACTGCTACATGCTCAAGAAGTTTGCCTCCGAGCAGGCTTCATCGTCTGGTGCCGACAAAGACAAGGACAAGCCAGACTTGGGTCCGGCTGATGATTTTCAAGATCCCCAAGCTGAGCTCAATCACATTTTTGGAGGGCCGCTCGCGTACGAGTCCAAGCGCAAACAGAAGCTATTAGCGCGCGACATCAACACGGTCACTACGATGGACACCCCCCAGTACCTGCGCTGGTCAGAGATGGCCATTACTTTCAACCGCGCAGATCACCCAGATCGGGTTTCACACCTGGGACGCTACCCACTCGTCCTGGACCCGGTCGTCAGAAATATCAGGCTAAAGAAAACCCTTATCGACGGAGGCAACGCGCTTAACATCTTATTCGCCAAGACTTTGGACGAGATGAAGATCCCTCGTTCAGAATTACGGTCGAGTACTGCGCCCTTCCACGGGATAATTCCCGACCTGTCATCAACCCCACTCGGGCAGATCACATTGCCAGTAACCTTCGGCACGCGGGATAACTTCCGCATGGAAAATGTCTGCTTCGAGGTCGCCGACTTCGAGACCGCGTACCACGCGATACTCGGATGACCGGCACTCGCCAAATTTATGGCGATACCGCACTATACATATATGGTGCTGAAAATGCCTGGGCCAGCAGGAGTCCTCTCCCTACGCAGCGATGTCAAGCAAGCCTTCACCTGCGACTAGGAGAGCTACGAATTGGCTCAATTACAAGAGGCGGCAGTCGGGCGCAATAGCATCCGGCAAGCCATCACAACTAAAGTCGAGCAAGATCAAGTTCCGGCAAAGAAAGCAGCGAAGTCGGAAATTTTAGCGGACTCTGACATGAAGAAGATCCCCCTGGACCCTTCCGACCCCTCCAAGACTGCTCTAGTTGGGACCGGACTCGACCCCAAATAGGAAGACGTGCTCATCACCTTCCTCCAAGCCAACAAGGATATCTCCGCGTGGAAACCGTCCGACATGCCGGGCATACCAAGGAAGGTGATCGAGAATGCCCTAAACGTGAAGACAGACGCCAAGCCAGTCAAGCAACGGCTACGGCGCTTCGCTCAAGACCGAAAGGTGGTAGACTCCACGGCCGGGTGCGACCTACTCAGCTTTCTCAACTGCTACTCGGGATACCATCAAATCAGCCTGAGGGAGGAAGATTGCTTAAAGACATCTTTCATCACGCCGTTTGGAGAGTACTGCTACATTACAATGCCGTTCGGTTTAAAAAACGCTGGAGCAACCTATCAATGGGCAATTCAGTGGTGTCTGCACACTCAGATCGGGTGCAACGTGGAAGTCTACGTCGACGACGTGGTGATCAAGACCAAGTCCAAAGAAGACCTCATCGCTGACCTGGAAGAAACCTTCCACAATCTTCAAAGATTCAAGATGAAGTTGAACCCGAAAAAGTACGCCTTCGGAGTGCCATCCGGCAAGTTACTCGACTTCATCGTCTCGCATCGTGGCATCAAGGCAAACCCGGAGAAAGTCAACGCCATCATAAACATGGCACCCCCGACTAACCTTAAAGACGTCCAGAAGCTGACAGGCTGCATGGCGACACTCAGCCGATTTATTTCCCGACTGGGCGAACGGGGTATGCCCTTCTTCAAGCTACTCAAAAAGGCGGACAACTTCCAGTGGACTCCCGAAGCCCAGCAAGCCTTCGAAGATTTCAAGAAATTTCTCACATCACCTCCCGTGTTGGCATCACCTATGCCCCAAGAACCGCTAATGCTATATCTAGCGGCAACTACTCAGGTAATCAGCACGGTGTTTGTGGGCACCCCAGAAGTGCATTGTGAAGCGTAATTATTACGACAACACGAAATATCTAGATGGATAGAATCTCGAATAAAAACCGATTAAGTGCGGTAACCATCCATCCTTATCACAGCCTTGCCATAATATTTACCCGTTCACAATACAAATCCAAAATATAGAGAAGTGTACAAAAGAGATAATCATAAGGATAGCTTGCCAGTCCTCCCCGTCATACGCCCGTCAAACCACTAAATGGTGGTGACCAAACACGATACGTACCCCAAAGGACTCGAACCACAATAGCTATCCCCCAACCATCTCAATTCTACACAACTCATACTCATGTTCAGCTAGTCCCCAGGAAAGCGACTAGCCTCACACTTTCATCGCAAGCAATTGATAAACATCACAAATACTCTAAGTATGAATAAAAGTGCAGCAGAGTTATATATATGTTACATAGAGGGTTCATACCCTAACTCATCATAGAGTGGTACAAAAGATAGCAGCGGAATATCAACATAAATGATAAGACCAGTGATGCCATACCCATACCACAGGGCAACCGACTGGGGATAGAGCATAACTTCGACTACATATTATCCTCGCCACCCTCGGCAGGATAATAGTAGACCACAACATCTTCGTCGATATCCTCACCTGAAAAGATGCAGCGTGAGTACAACAAGTACTCAGCTAGGCTTATACGATATTAATAGTACAAGGAGTAATGACGGTCTCTACATCAAGGAAAAAGGCTACGTTGATCTGGTTTTGCATAAAGCCAATTTTATTGAGCAAATAGTGCCTTGAAACTATAAGCATTTGCGAATTATAGTAATCTGAAATTTTAAGACAGCAAGTATATAGTTCTGAAAATGGAATATAAATGAACACAAACCATGCTCTAACATCGTCCATGGCCCACCATTGCCCCAAAAAAATATATATGCTACACAAGCATATCATCTTTCATGCCTAAAACCAAGTCATATTCATCATCAAGGCTCTTTATACAAACCCATTCATCCATGACTATCCTAAGTCATGATATACCCATATAATCCCACAACCACATATCCCAAGTTTGATGCTAACATGACTGAGGAACACATCAAGCGTCGTCCGTAACCGTGGACACGGCTATTCGAATAGTTCTTACTCTGATTAGAGGTGTACATCTTTACCCACACGATGTGATAGAAGCCAAACGACTACACTCTAGTTTGATTCGTACCTGCCGGTACCCACACTCTACACATTGAGTGCGGACTAGAGGTCACAACAAAACCTTTTGCACGCTTAGCCCTAACCACCTAAACCACGTATGGGCCCCCGATGACTTAGTCGTGCGTGTGTGGTGACTAAGGCGGGCTCACCCGTCGTGGGAGGCACCTCCGGCCAAAACTAGGCACGCTCGAGGTCCTCCAAAGGAAATCCCTCCTCACGACTGACGGACAGGCGTAGACGGCCACAGCCTCCCGTGCTACTGAGTTAAGCCGTTCCATTCCCAGCGTGTGGAAGTACGTAGGGTGCTTGAATAGACGTTAACATGTTCGGTCCTTAACGACCTAGACGGAGCTACGTGCATCGGGGAAACACCATCCCTTCATCGCCCTATCATCTGTCCAAGTCAAACATATTTTCAATTATATTTCAGAGGTTATTCTTTTCAGATTTTAACCCATCCATTCGTATTACACTAGTTTTAAACCGATAGCTCCATCTATCGTATTTTTTCTAAGTCTAGAATAAGCATGGCTAAGCATTCGGTAAAATAAAAGTATCCTAAAGTCCTTAACCTGGGGTGAGAAGGTATAAACATAACATCAATAATCAAGGAATGGAAATGCGTACAATTGGGTAATATTAACTCTACCCATTTTCCCCATTTTAAACAGACCAAAACATGCATATAAATATTTTCTTCTCAAACAAATCAATTTATGGAAAATATAGGTTCAATATACTTAGATGCTTGCCTTGCTGTAGCGATAAGTCACACTCAACTTCTGGGTTAGCTTCCACGTACTCCGTATCCTTAGATTCTATCAATAAGAACCAATATGCAAATAAGAGATCAAAATAAACATGCATATGCAACGTGCTCTGAAAATTATGAGATAAAAACAGAAGGTAGGGCATGTCCTAATAAGATTTTAGGAGAAAGAACTAAGTCATTTGCGTCTCTGAATTGGGAGATACAAAAATAACAAGACCCTAAGGTTGAAAACGGCAAAAGCCAAAACTATAGGAAAAACCCTAGGTGGAAAAAAAATATATACTTGCATTCTCTGGTAGGATTTTATGAGTGTGAGCATTTTTATGTGAAAACACATATCTTCCTGGTTCCGACAAAATTTGGTCTACTGAAATTGGATTTAAAAAGATTTAGTTGTGAATTTTACAAGTTTATTAAAAAGAAAGACTAGAAAAATACTTAGGCCTATTTTGGGAGGTAATTTTGCCAAAATCAAATTATCCACAGTAAGGTTACAATTTTCTGGGTTAAACAAAAATGTTTTCACATTTTTAGCAATTAGGATGAATTTTCTAGAAATTTATAAACTTCTAGGTTATAAAAATGTATATAAAAGAGATTTCTATTTTTAAAGAAAAATCCTACACAGAAGTTCCCACTTCTTATTTGACGAAATTAAAGAGAACATTTTTATAAATCCATAGAAATTTGGTTCACTCCAAAAGGAGTTATAATGGATTTTATAGAAGTATTTCAAATTCTTAAGCTCAAAATAAGTTATTTTTGCTTCATATTATTTTGTGGATATTTTCTGTACAGAAGTGGTATTATTTTATCTCACAGTATTAAAGTTCACAAAATTATAGAACTAAAAAAATTGGTTTCACTCAAAAATGTGCAAAGATGGGTTTCTTATGTATTTTTGAAGTTTACCCTTTTTCAGTTACAAAATAAATCAAATATTGGTTTTTCTCGAATTTTCTTTTATCTCATTTTCTCTTACAGGTGGGGCCTGCTCGTCAGAGAGACAGAGCAGGGCAGGCGCAGCTCGGGCGTGGCCAGAGGTGATCTTGCCGGCGCCGGCAGCGAGGGAGGCCTCGGCTGCGGTCGGGGCCAAAAGGAAAAAGGAAGAGGCTAGCACGGCGAACCTATCCCCGGCAGCGCGGTGGTCGGATATGGCCGGAGCAACGCCGGCGACGAGTGCGAGCGGCGGCGGCTTCCGGCTGTGCGTGCACGCATCGATTAAGTCGCAAATCGAGTGAGGCAAAGCATGTAGAAGCATTCAGGGGCCTTCGGAAAGCTCACCTAGATGTCTCCCGAGGCCGGCAAGCTTTGGACTGCTCCGGCGGCGGCGGAGATGGTGTACGGCGGCGTCCGGCCGGAGAGGAAGAAGACGGAGTCGATCTCCCTCGTCGCTCCACCGTTCCGGGGGATTCTTGAGGGGTTTAGGAAAGGAGGTTGAGGCGACGACGGTGGCGTGCGGGCTCAGCCAACGAGACCCCGACGTGGTTGGAACAGCCGCGCGACGCCACGGTCGTGCTCGGGTGCACGCGCGGCGCGCTGGAGCCCCGGCGGCGAGGTTTGCGTTCGCGGCGACCGGCTGCAGGATAGGAGGCGGGGTTAGAGGGGAAGCTACGGCATCAGAGGGAGAGATGAGAGCATGGGTCAGTTGGAGAGGACATCGACTCGACGATGGCTGCGACGCCTTGCTTCCAGGCTGCCGGCGGCAAGGCAGAGGCGAGGAGAGCGACAAGGAGCTCTCTTCCTGGTGTTTCTTGGCTCTGGCGTGGTGAATGGAGGCAGGCGACGTAGGCTAGGGGGATTGGAGGCGAGAGAAACGAGTCCTTCACATGCCACGACATCAAACACGCGTCGAAAAGCTTCTGTGCCGACCCAGAGCGTGTTCCTTCACTTGGGTTTGCTGGACAGCAGGCTGGGTGAGCTAGGGGCACTGCCAGGTGGGTCCACGGCGTGATGGTCAAAGGAAAAGAGAGGGAGATGGGTAAAAACCCAGGTGCAGAAGGGTTTTAGCCATTTTTCCAGGGTTTTACAGATTTATTTTTTCCCCCTTCACTTAAAAATTCAAATTGAGCAAGTAAAACTAGTGTTAAAAATATGGTGATTTTTTTGTAGCTAGCCCAGACTAGCTAGGTTCCATTTTCAAAAGTTTCACACAAAAATTCAAAATGGTTTGCTCACAGAAATTCAACAAAGAGGACCGAGGCTGAAACATGTTTGAATTTTTGAAAGGGTCTAAAGTAATGAAATAAATTATGGAAAAATTATATTAATCCATGAGAAATAAACTAATATTTTAATAAATTATCTTCTATATATACTTCTGTTCAATTTGATGCACTTTTTATTAGTGTTTTGTTTTTGCCGATTAGGTTTACTATTCATCTAGAACAAAACTGGTACTGTCTATTTAAATGAGGTGCTTCCAGAAGGATAAAATCATGAAATTTTTACAGGGGCTTACTCACATCACCTTTCATGTTCAGGAATTTTTCTAGGATTTTTAGATATACAGAACTTTGGGAAGTAAAAACTAGCACATAGTAAAGGATTAGTTAGAGCTTAATTTAAATTTGAGTTACATGAAAAGATGATTCAACATTTTAATTAGAGGACATTGATGGTTATAGGAAACTTAATTAATTACCTCTGTTAGATTGGGGATGTTACAGTGTTGGTAGTCGAGCGATCCGAATAGGGTCACATCCAAAAAATATAACGGCCAGTTTACTTTGTTAGTGAGGTGCTTGCCGACTCGAAGACGAGATATTCGTAGGTCCAGAAGCTGTTATATGGCCTACTTATCACAGTCCGGAAGCTGGTGCATTATTTTCAAGCACATCAAGTCACAGTGGTCACATCGTTTCCACTCGGGGATGTCCTTCATAATCACGAGGCCACCGGCCGAATCGCTAAATGAGCACTCGAGCTGATGGCGTTCGACATCACTTTTTAGCCACAGACAACAATTAAATCACAAGCTCTAGCCGACTTCGTGGCTGAGTGGACGGAGGTTCAACTGCCCACATCAACAGCAAAGCTAGAGTACTGGACAATGTACTTCGACGGTTCTCTACAGATCGGCGGCGCCGGGGCTGGAGTCATACTGACATCCCCCACCGGCGAAAAACTCAAGTACGTTCTACAAATCCACTTCCCGGCTTCCCACAACGTCGCCGAGTACGAGGCACTTATTCACGGGCTCCACATTGCTATATCACTCGGCATACGTCGACTGGTTGTGCGCGGGATTCTCAACTCATGTGAACCAAGTCATGAAAGACTGGACTTATCTCGGTGATACCATGGCGGCATACTATCAGGAGGTTCGTAAGCTGGAAAACAAGTTCGACGGGCTGGAAATAACACATGTCCTGCGCCAATACAACGACGCGGCAGACGAGCTGGCAAATATAGGATCCAAGCGAGAAACGGTTCCGACTGGAATCTTTGCCGAGCAACTCATGGAGCCCTTAGTCAAGAAGAAACCAGCGCCAGATCAGTCGGTAGGCGAACCTACCCCGACTACAAACGAGGTGCTGCACATATGTCAAGACTGGCGGACTCCTGTTATCAAATTTCTCCTGGACAACGAACTCCCAGAAGATCACAGTTAAGCCGAGCAGATCAAGCGTCGAAGCAAAAGCTTCCTGCTAGTCGGTGAAGACCTGTACCGAAGAAGCGCATCCGGTGTCCTTATGCGTTGCGTCACCCACAGAGGAGGGCAAGCAGATCCTGCACTCAATCCACTCGGGCATATGTGGCAACCAAGCTGCATCCAGAACGTTAGTCGAAAAGGCCAACCAGCAGGGATTTTTCTGGTCCACAGCAGTAACAGACGCCAAAGATATTGTCTACAAGTGCGAGGGTTGCCAGTTCTACGCAAGACAAACAAATCTCCTAGCCCAAGAACTCCAAACTATCCCTATTTCTTGGCCATTCGTAGTCTGGGGCTCGACATGTGGGCCTTTCGAGAAAGGCCAGGAGGGTTCACACATCTATGTCGCAGTTTGACAAGTTCACCAAGTGGATTGAGGCCAAACCTGTTCCAACTATAACAGCGGCACGAGCAAAGGACTTCATCATGAGTATACTATACAGATTTGGGGTTCCTAACCGCATCATCACCGACAACGGTACTCAGTCACGGGCGGCGTATTCAAGACTTCTGTGAAGAATTCGGCATCAGATCTACTACGCATAAACCGTGGCACACAAACCGCGAAGCAACGGGCAGGTCGAGCGAGCCAACGGTATGGTCTTACAAGGCATCAAGGCCAGCATATTTGACCAACTACAACCATACGCAGGCCGGTGGGTACAAGAACTCCTATCTGTCCTCTGGTCTCTCAGAACCATGGTTAGTCAGGCAACAGGGCAATCCCCTTTCTTTCTGGTCTATGGCGCTGAGGCTATGCTACCGACAGAGTTACAGTTTGGCTCTCTGTGAGTCCGGGCTTAACTCAGAAGACGCTTCAAACAATACCCGACCGGTCGAGCTAGATCAGTTGGAAGAAGCAATGGACACCGCAACAATCCAGTCGGCAAGGTATCTTCAAGGCCTGCATCGTTACCACAATCGCAATGTCCATGGCCACGCCTTTTTGGTCGGGGATCTCGTCCTGAGGAAAATACAAACCACCAAAGATAGGCACAAACTATCCCCAATCTAGGAAGGGCCGTTCATTATAGCCGAGGTCACATGGCCAGGCGCCTACCGACTGAAGACCGAAGACGGTGTCCTCATTAGCAACTCATGGAACATAGAACAGCTATGTCTTTTCTATACCTGAGTTTTATCCTTTTTCATGTGTACAGTTTTTCTAACTCACTACACCGCTTGTTTCAACCGAGCAGTGAGTCGGGGGCTGCATGTGTATATGTGTTGTCAATAATATACGAGCTTGCCCTACTCAGTTACGAAGCCTTACTACAACTGTCGCGTTTGCCCGAGTACAGTTTCCTAGCATTGAACGATTTTTTAAGTTCCCATAGACTAACTCGGCACAGACTACACGGTCAAGTAAAGCTAATGACGACTGAGTAGATAAGCTTGGTGGCATCGCACATATATTTACACATGTTTTCCACAAAAGTTTATACATACCGACTACATAATATGTTGCCCTTAAAGACCCAGGTCTCGGGTAATTATCTCAGCAATCGGCTTCGCCCGGGCAATCAGCTCTAGTGTCTCCTCGGGCGTCGTCTCCTCGGCAAACCCCTCCCCGATGGCTTCAATGTCTGCCCTCGGGTAGATGGATTTGGTCATCGCCAGGGTGTGGGCCACGCTAGCAATAATACTCTCATCCGAGTACTTCTTCAAGGCACTCGGTGCATCTTCAAGACGCGCCTCTACTTGGGGGGATCCTGCTGCAACTGGTTCCCATAGGGCTGGATCTATGAGGTCAAGGAGCCTTTCACGGACCCGACGAGGGCTTCCCGTGACTCCTGATGACTTTATCTCCTCTGTGTAAAACCGATATTGGGCCTGGACATTGGCTCCCATGTATGTCCGGGTCCACCGGCAAGTAAACTTGTCAGGTTCGGTTGCAGATGGAATGGTTAATGGATTGGTTAAAATCACGGTCAGATTGGGGACTTACTTTCGTAGTCGGCTTCCCACTCGGCCACAGTCTTCTCCAGTCTAGCTTTTTCCTCGCCAAGCTTGATGGTGGCCTCTTTTAACTCGGCCCTCTCCCGTTCGAGCTCGGCGTTGGCCTTTGTCAGGTCGGCCTTGGCCTTCTCAAGCTCGGCCTTGGCTTCTTCGGCCTCCTTCAGCTAGGATTCCCTCTCTGCTCAGGTCTTCAACTCTGCTTCGAGGGCTGCATGACAGATTAGTCAAGAACTCAACCTTGTGGCCAAGACACAACTGGGCAGTTGGGAACAGCACAGCTGGATAGATATATCAAGGGTTCAATCGGGAGAATGCATTCGGGGGACTTACCTCTCATCTTCCCGGCTTGGGCCCAAGTTTCCTCCCTGAGCTGGGTGGCGCCATCCTTCAGCCAGGCTTCCCTCCCTGCGTGGCGCTCCTCCATCTCAACCTTCAACGCCCGAAGCTGCTCTAATTCCGAGAGGTGGGGGGCCATTTCGACCAGGATCTCGGTCATCTCCTCATTGCGGTCAACAAGTTTCTGCTCAGGGAAAGAACAAGTCAAGAACGGAGTCCGACGTCACAAGAAGACCACCACAACTCCACCACAAGAACTATACCCCAACTCCCTGCGACCCGGTGATGGCGGCACGAAGCAAGCTTTCACGTTCCCTTCTCGCCGCGGCCTCATCAAGCTTGAACCTCTTCGTGGTCCCATCGGGCGCCGTCCAGGTGAACGTCCGAGGAAGCCTACGGGGAGGAGCTTCAATCCAAGGAAGATTCGGGATCTCCGGCGATGACGACGATGACAACGATGACCATGACGGTGACGGAGACTTGGCCCCTACGCCGGCATCCCCTGCGGCCTCAGGGACCAACTCGGGGGCTCTAGCAATGGCCCCGGCAGTGGGCGTCGACTCAGGGGCTGGGGCAGCAACCTCAGTAACCGCTCCTTGGTCGGGCGGCGCCAGCGGCCCAGCAGTCGAGACCACCTTATTCTCCGTGACTGAGCTGGCCACCGGCTCAGCGGGCATGCTCACAGGTGCCAGCTCGGCTGGGGCGGGCTCTTCAAGGGGAGCGGTCTCCTTGAGATCAATATCGACACGCTTCCTGCATGGTAAAACATACATCGATATACTACTCCAACAGGCAAGAATTTTAGAAGACCCAGGGCAACTTACCTCTTGGAGAACATGAGTCTCCCGCTGGGCGATCCAGGTCCTGGCGGGGCGCTATGCCCGGTTGTCGGCCTGGTCGGCGAAGCCGTCGGCGGTGGCGTGGCAACTAGGGGCGGCCCCGTTGGTGGCGTGTCCGACTCGGGCGTCCGTCTGCTTGGCGGCGTCTGCTCGGGCTGGCTACTTGACGGTGCTTTTGCTGGGCTCGTCAATGTCGAGCTCGGCCCAACCGGTCTCAAGCTGGGACTTGATCGCCTAGGCGTCGCGGCGGCGGTGTCCTTTATCTTCAGCCCTCCTGCCACGACAGGCCGGCATCATGGCCCCCTCGCCCTGATATAGAATGGGCTTTTCCCCCGCTCTCTTGGAGTCAGGTTGGGCAGCAGCTGGGCTCCTCGGCCACTTCTTCAATTTGACGGCCGACAACGGGCGGGAGGCCTCATCGAACTCCTCCCACCACTACGGATGAGTCAACAAAGTACATCATACAATGCTGGACAATCGCAGACACAAGCCCACCGGCATTCATCACAGAAGAAGGATAAAGATTACCTTGGTACGAGGCCAAATGAAGCTGTAAGCCGCGACCCGGCGATTATCGTCTTCGGTTGCGATCACCCCTTCGGAGAAGTACCCAAACAAGGTCTCCGTCACCATGCGCTTGTTGGCCGACTTATTGCTTACACGGTCAGGATCATTATTTACCCTTGAAAGCCTAGCCAAATGCGCTCCTCAGCTTCAGCGGCTGGATGCGCCGAGTCAGGAAACGACGGGCCACCCAAGGTCCAGTCAGGCCAGCTTTCTTAAGGTCATCCAATTTCCCCAACAATTGGTGCACTTGGCCCATCTCCTCAAAGGTTGGATCTATTGACCAACTTGGTAAAACTACCGGTGGCAAGCCGGTGAATGGGCGCAAGGAGGGAGACAGATCTGCGCAATAGAACCACTCCTTGTGCCAGCCTTTCAAGGAAGATTTCAAGGGAAGATCAAGATATGTTTTCTTCCCATCACTCCTCAACCGGAGACCAGCCCCCCCAATCATATTGATATTATTCTTGGAGGGCTGGGGTTTGATGTGGAACAGATGCCTAAAGAAATTAAAATGGGGTTCCACACCCAAGAAACACTCGCACAGAGTCACAAAAATGGAGATTTGAAGAATCGAGTTGGGATTTAGATGCACCAATTCCAACCCGTAGAAGTCAAGGATTCGGCGGAAGAACGCAGAAGAGGGAAGGCACAAACCTCGATCGAAAAAAGAGGCAAAAACTACTGTTTCGCCAGATTGGGGATTTGGGACCGACTCACCCTTAGCCGGCCGCCAGTGGATCACCTCTTGGCTTGGCAACTTCAATTGACTCTCCATCAGCCTCAGCTTCACCGAACCGCAATCCGAGGTCGGCCAGGCATTCCCCAGTGCACCTGCAAGATCCAAACCCTTCAGCATGGTTGGGAGCGGAAAGATTTGGGGGAAAACTGAATCGGGGGCTTGGAACAGACAAAGCGGACCAGAATCGCCCGAGTTCGAGTGGGAAGCAGCAGTAGCAGCTAACCCTAGCCGAGCAGGAGGCAAAATGTTGGGGGCGGAAGCGAAAGACAAAACGATTGGCTGATTTGGGGAAGATGAAGGAATCTTTTTCTCTCTCCCCGCTTTTTATAGAACCAGCTGACTAGATGGGCTTGGGCCTACACAGTCGGCACTGGGCCACCAAGATATGAGTTCCTATAGTAGCATGCTCCACGTGGGCCACCCGCAGGCTGAGTTGAAATTATAGCATTGGTGCTGCTAACAGGATCCGATGAGGTAAACAGATATGCTTCATGAAAGCCTTACTGCTAAACATATATGTTTGGATATCTGTTTTATCCGCCAGGTCCCGAGGATATATCCTTATAAGGATCATAAGCTGGTCTTCATTAAAATTGGGGATGTAGGTATCTTTCTCGGGAACACCTAACCACGCTGTGGATTTATTTTCATAAAGTGGTACTCGGCCTACATGCGTGGCCATCAGTTGCCATGAGCAACATTATTCCAGCCGATATGACACTGAAGAGTCTAACTTCCGAGTAGTGCACGGGAGAGACTATAAATATCTTTTCCCGCTGACATGATGCGGAGGAGTCTAACTCTTGAGTGGGACGCCACTCGGGAAAGACTATAAACCCCCTTTTCCAGCTGACATGAAGCTGAAGAGTCCCATATACGAGTAGCATCCTACTTAGCAAGACTATAAACACATATTCCAACTGACATGAAGTCGAAGAGTCATACATACGACTAGTTCCCTGCTCGGCAGGACTATAAAGTTTATTCCGATTGACATGATACCGAAGAATCTCATATACTAGTAATAATCTACTCGAGAAAGATTATCAGGTTAAAGATCTTTGACTTTATGTTTAATTGTCTTCACAATTAAGCACAAAGTCGGAGGCTACACCTAATAGGTGCGCCTATTCGGTGCACACCATTCATACATCTACATGAAGCCCTTCATAGCCTCGCTGCCAGCTGACATGAAGTAGGACTCGGAACGAAGACTCACTCAGATAAAGAGTACTCGGGAGCATCACACTCGGGCAATCTTCACCATGGAGGATGAGCACTCGGCATCAGCTGTGACTCAGCTATGAAGGTCTCAGGGGCTACTGTGGAGGCCATGGGCCCCGGGTACCTCACCACTAGCATATGGGCCACTCGGATAGAGGATGGGCCGAATCATGTAATTAGAGATAAGATGGCACCCGGCAGACTTTGCCTTGTACGAAAAAGAAACATAGTCTTAGTTGGATAAATTTCTATCTCTAAGAAGGAAATCCCTTGGCCATATCCGGCTAGGATCTTTATCTTGTACCCCTGCCCCCTATAAAGGGAGGCAGGGCGCCCCTCAAGGGTCACGCGATCATCAGATCATCAATCTACACAACCTCTCAGAGGAATAACACCACAACTGGATATAGGGTATTACCTCACCTCGAGGGCCTGAACCAGTATAAATCTTCTCTGTGTTCCTCTACAATCCATTGAGTTTCCCCTCACCGAGTAGCCCTATAGTTCTATTGCCGGTGTAAAACATCAATAGGCAGACCTGATCTCCTGCGATTCAGTTTGGACACGGCCAAGCACTGTTTCAAATTGGATCTAGGGAGGTCAGAGTCATTCTTACTCCGATGAATTACTCGGATTCTGGCTCCAAGTCGGATAATGGTTCGAACACTAGTTCGGACTCCAGTCTGGCAAGCTTTCTTTTGCCCTGCGAGATCTTCATGGCTTCAACACCGCCACCAGAGGTGCGCCGACTACAAGAGGAGCAGCAGGAGGAGGCACGCCAACTACGACAACAGGAGGAAGCTGACCGTGAGGCCCGCAACGATGGGCTACGCAAGGCTGGGCGGGCCGCTCAGCAACAGATCCTCTAGACCAAAGTCGGTGACCACGACGTCTTCGTCACGCCACAACAGAATGTCATGGCCGCCGCAACCCTGCTGGATACGCTCCAGCTTGGGCCTGATCACCAGGCCACCATAACTATCGCCAAAATTAAGGCGATGATCATAGCTGCCGCCTGTCAGCAGCAACAGCAGTCGGGTGACACAATTATACCGACCAATAGGTTGGGTTCTCTAGCAGCCGGCTCATCTACATCAGCACGGCGTCGGGCGGCTAGCTCAAGTCGGCCACACGAGGAATCGTGCCTGTGGGCACCCCAGAAGTGTATTATGAAGAGTAACTATTACGGCAACGCGAACTATCTAGATGAATGGGGTCTCAAATGAAAGCCAAATAAGTACGGTAACCATCCATCCTCATCGCAGACTTGCCATAATCTTTACCCACTCACAATACAAATCCAAAATGCCGAGAAGTGTACAAAAGAGATAATCATAAGGATAGCTTGCCAGTCCTCCCCGTCATACGCCCGTCAAACCACTCGATGGTGGCGACCAAACACGATACGTACCCCAGAGGACTCGAACCACAATAGCTATCCCCCAACCATCTCAATTATACACAACTCATACTCATGTTCAGCTAGTCCCCAGGAAAGCGACTAGCCTCCCACTTTCATCGCAAGCAATTGATAAACATCACAAGTACTCTAAAAATGGATAGACGAGTAGCAGGGTTATAGATACTACATAGAGGGTTCACACCCTAATTCATCACAAAGTGACACAAAAGATTTGCAGCGGAATATAAACACAAAAGATAAGAACCAGTGGTGCCAAACCCATGCACAGGGCAACCGACTGGGGATAGAGCTCAACTTCAACTACACATTATCCTCGCCACCCTCGGCGGGATAATAGTAGATCACACCATCTTCGTCGTTATCCTCACCTGAAAAGATGCAACGTGAGTACGAATGGTACTCCGCAAGACTTACACAATAATAATAGTACAAAGGAAGCATGCTGGTTTCTACATCAAGGAAGAAGGCTATATTGATTTGATTTTGCACAAAGCTGATTTTCTTGAACAAGTAATACTTGAAACTATAAGCATTTTGTGAAATAACTCAATCTGAAATTTTAAGACAGCAAGTATATGGTTCTGAAAATGGAACATAAATAAGCATAAACCATGCTTTAAGCATCATCCATGGCCACCCTTGCCCAAACAATTGTGCTACACTAGCACACCATTTTTCATGACTAAGCCAAGTCATATTTAACATTAAAAATCCCTTATATAAACCCATCCATCCATGACTATCCTAAGTCATGGTAACCACACAAGTCCCAAGTTGGATGCTAACATGACTAACTAACACATCAAGCGGTCGTCCTGTAACCGTGGACACGGCTATTCGAATAGTTCTTACTCTGATCAGAGGTGTACATCTTTACCCACACGATGTGATAGAAGCCAAACGGCTACACTCTAGTTTGATTTGTACCGGCCAAGTACCCACACTCTACACATTGAGTGCGGACTAGAGGTCACAACAAAACCTTTCGCACGCTTAGCCCCAACCACCTAAACCACGTCTGGGCCCGACGACTTAGCCCCACACACAGGTGACTAAGGCGGGCTCACCGTCGTGGGAGGCACCTCCGGCCAGTCCAGGCGCGCTCGAGGTCCTCCAACGGAAATCCATCCTCACGACTGACGGACGGGCGTAGATGGCCACAGCCTCCCGTGCTACTGAGTTAAGCCGTCCCACTCCCGGCGTGTGGAAGTACGTAGGGTGCTTGAATAGATGTTAACATGTTCGGTCCTTCACGACCAGACGGAGCACGTGCATCGGGAAACACCATCCCTTCATCGCCCTATCATCCGTCCAAGTCAAACATATTCTCAAATATTAATTAGAAGTTATTCTTATCAGATTTTAACCCATCTATTCGCATTCAACTAGTTTTGAACCGATAGTTCCATCTATCGGATTTTACTAAGTCTAGAATAAGCAAGGCTAAGCATTCGGTAAAATAAAAGTATCCCAAAGTCCTTAACCAGTGGTGACAATGTATAAACATGGCATCAATAACCAAGGAATGGAAATGCATACAATTGGGTAATATTGACTCTACCCGTTTTCCCATCTTAAATAGACTGAAGCATGCATATAGATATTGTTTTCACAAACAAATCAATTTATTGAAAACATAGGTTCAATATGCTTAGACGCTTGCCTTGCTGCAGCGATGAGTCACACTCAAGCTCTGGGTAAATCTCCACGTACTCCGTATCCTCAGAATCTATCGATAAGAAGCAATATGCAAATAAGAAGCAATTAAACATGTCTATGCAACATGATTAATTAATTATGAGATAAATAGTCCTAACAAGATTTTAGGAGAAGGAACCAAGTCATTTGCATCCCTGGATTGGGATATACAAAAATGACAAGGTAGAAGGGCTGAATACGGCAAAAGCCGAAACTATAGGAAAACTCTAAGTGGAAAATAAATGCTTACCTTCTCTGGTAGGATTTTATGAGTGTGAGCATTTTTATGTGAAAATACATATCTTCCTGGTTCCGACAAAATTCGGTTTACTGAAATCCGATTTAAAATGATTTAGATATGAATTTTACAAGTTTAACAAAAAGAAAGGTTACTAAATTACTTAGGGCTATATTAGGAGGTATTTTTATCAAATACAACTTTTCCACAGTAAGGTTACAATTTTCTGAGTTTAACAGAAGTGGTTTCACATTTTTAGCAAATAGGATGAATTTCTAGAAATTTATAAAGTTCAAGGCCATAAAAAGGTATACAAAAGATATTTCTATTTTTAGAGAAAAATCTTACATAGAAGTTCTCACTTTTTATGTTACAAAATGGAAGAGCACATTTTTATGAATTCACAGAAATTTGGTTTACCTCAAAAGGGGTTATAATGGATTTTATATAAATATTTCAAGTTCTTAAGCACAAAAATGAGTTATTATTGTTTCTTATTATTTTATAGGATTTTCTGTACAAAAGTGGTAATATTTTATTAGACAGTATTAAAGTTCACAGATTTACAAACTAACAAAATTGGTTTCACTCAATACTGAGTTAAAATGACCAAGATATGAATTTATAAAGTTGAGCTATATTTCTGTTGGAAAAAAAAATATTTTAGTTTAACATTTTTCTTCTTTTCTTATTTCCCTTACAGCCTGGGCCCGCAGGCCAGCGAGGCAAAGCAGAGCAGGGCGCGGGCGCGAGGGCGCGAGGGCATGGATCGGACCGTCCGTTCCGGGAGTGTATGGTCGGCCTGGCGAACAGAGAAGGGCGCGGGCAGATAGAGCCGGCGGGCTTCTCGGCGGCGGCGACGGCGATGGCGGCGTCGGCTGTAGTCGGGCCCAAAGAGAAGATGCAGAGGAGATCAAGGCGAAGCCGTCGGTGGTGGTCTCGTCGCCGGCGGTGTCGGAACTAGCCACGGCGGTGGCGCAAGCGGCGAGGCACTTCGGGTCGACGATGCAAAAGAGACTACGGTCTGTTGCTGGGCAAACCAGTGCATGCACAAGGTATTAGGGGACTCCAGGAAGCTCACCAGTGGTCACGCGGGGTCCGGCAGAGTCGGCGCAGCAGCGACGTCGAGGACGGCTCGGTGGCGGCGGAAAGCTTCGGGCTCACGTCGTTGGCCTTCTCCGGGGTTCTGCGACGGAGCTGAGGTGTCGAATAGGTTAGAGACCTCGGAGAGATGGTCTCAGTGCAAAGAATCGGATCATGGCTCACCGGATGGCTCGGGATCGGGTATGGCGGCAGTTGGCCGGAGAGGAAGAAGATAACTTCGATCTCCTTGCTTCGGGGCTTCGCAGCGCAATTCCTCTGGTCGGCAAGCTCTGTAGACTATGCGATGCTAGGGGCGCAGTGGCTCGGTCAGAAACTTCTTGTGCCAGCCGGAACGGCGAAGCGACACGGCGGCTGCACTGGAGAGCAGAAAGCGGAACACGGCGGCTTCGACGTGATTCTAGGCAACAAGTGCAAAAATGGAATTATTGGGAGGTGCTAATCACGTTCCAGCAGAGGGAAGAGGAATGGCTCACCAGAGCAAGCTCAGGCTCGATCGAACAGCTTCGGCAGTGAGGAAGATGAGGTTGCCAACGGTGAACCTTGGGGTCTCGGCGGTTTTCTCGATGGGAGCGTGAGAGGATGAGGAGAGATTCTGCTGGCGAGATTAGAGGCGAAATGGTCGAGGTTTCCATGGTGGAGCTCATCTAGGTCACTCTGTCTGTGGTGTGCTGTGGGAGAGGAGAACGAGAGGAAGACACGTCTGCCATGCAATGCTGAGTCGTCTCCACTGCTACAGTGTTCAGGGTGGGTCCCACATGTAAGACAATTTACTTTTTCTACACACTTGTGGCTAGCTTCACTCTATGACTTGTGGGTCCAGGAAGTGAATTCCTAGGAGGAGTGGAGGAGTATGGGTGAGTTTCCTGGTGCATCACACAGTCCCATGCTATAGTATGCTGACAGGTGGGCCAGGTCTTGTGGGGTCCACTGGTCAGTGTCTTGAGAGAGAAGAAACCTCTAGAGACTATTTGTGAGCTGTCCAACATGCAGCTTCTCTAAATTACTGTTTCACTAAAGTAAATGAGGAGAATTAAATTATGAGAAAATAATGGGAGGTAGAGGAAGATGTATTTAACATGCTGACCAAATTTCGTGGTTAGAGGAGGTCTGGTTAATTGTGGTGAAATTGCAAAGTAGGCACACTGATTCAGTTTTTCTGCTGTGTGATGTATGTTCCTAGGGCTTTGCTCCTATTATTTCATGTGACTTCTTTGGGAAGTAAATGAGCCAAAATTACTGGTGATAGGGTTCATGGTGTCCACACACTGTTGGTAGAATTGCACTGCCTAATTAATCCTCATTTTGTTTGGTGAATTTTAGAAGTAAAACCAACTTATTTCAGCTAGCTTCCTAGTTTAGCTGATTTGAGGACTTGGTTGAAGTATTATTGAAGTGATAAAATTATGTAAAATTTACGGTGGGTAAATCAGGTGAGATAGTTCTTACAGGAATTTTTCCATGATTAAATGTGCAGCCAAACATCTTTGGAAATTCCTTAGACCATACAAGGGCATTTGTCAAGAGGAAAGGATCCAGGCTGAAACTTGTTTGGAACTTTTGAGGGGTCTAAACCAATGAAAATAAATTCTGGAAAAACTATATTGATTCATGATGAACAGGCTAGTATTTGAATAAATTATTTCCTACATATGTTTCTGTTCAATTTGGTGCACTTTTTAGGAGTTGGGCTAATGTTGCCGATTAGGGTTTTATTGTGTTGATGGTTTTAAATTTTGCAAACTTTATTTTGCAAGAAGTGACAAAGCAAGAATTTAGTTTGTGCACTCTAGTGGCAGTAGGTCATAACCCTTATTACTTGGAATTAGATTTGGCTGTGACAGTGCCAAAGTCACTCGGCGACATCAACAACGATAATCGGCGACATCACCAGTACGATCACCGGCCCAACCAAGATCTCCGAGTCTGCCTACAACATGACCTCTGATACGACATCAACGCCCGGCGCCGCCAACATGAAGAGGAAGAGCGCCGCCAACTGGAGGATGAGAACGAGCGTTTTGGCCTCCATCACGAGCGGTTTAACCGTCGTGATCGGAGCTGGAGCCCTCACGAAGACGAAGGCGTTCTAGCTTTCCCCCACGAGCTACAGGACGTTGACTGGCCGTCAGGCTTCAAGCCTACAGGGATAGAGAAATATGACGGCAAAACTAACCCTGAGTCCTGGCTCACTGTATATACCTTGGCAATACGAGCTACCGAGGGCGACCATAAAGCCATGGCTAACTACCTCCCAGTGGCACTAGCCGACTCGGTGAGGACGTGGCTGACAGGGCTCCCAAGACGGTTGATCGGTTCCTAGGGAGAACATGGGAGCAGTTCATCGCCAACTTTCAGGGAACCTACGAGAGGCCGTCTTCTGAGCATGATTTATATCAACTACACCAGAAGAAGAACGAGTCTCTACGCGATTTTATCAAAAGATTCTCCAAGAAGCGCAACAGGATCCCAATGATCAGAGATGAGGCCGTCATCGCCGCCTTCCTCAAGGGAGTAAAGGACGCCCCGTTCATCGCGAAATTCACTCGGAAGCCACCATCCTCTGTTCGGGCTCTCTTCGACATGGTGAACAAATACGCCGACTCGGCTGAAGTGGTCGCAGAGGCCCTCGACGAGAAGAAGGAATCCCGACAGAAAGAACAAAAGGCGAAAGCTGACGAGCCATCTCAAAACAAGACCAGCGGCCGCAAGCGGAAGTCGGATAACGATGTGGCCAACATGGAGCGAACTCGGTCGTGGCCCCAACGCAACAACAACTACCCGAAAGTCATGAATGGGCCTTGCCCCTTCCACCCCAAGGGCAAGCACGCGGCCAAAAACTGCTTCATGCTTAAGAAGTTTGCTTCCGAGCAGATTTCATCATCTTGCGCCGACAAGGACAAGGATAAGCCAGATCAGAGACCGGCTGATGATTTTGAAGATCCCCAAGCCGAGTTCAACCACATTTTCAAAGGGCCGTCTGCCTACGAGTTCAAGCGAAAGCAGAAGCTTACAGCGCACGACGTCAACTCAATCTCCACGGCAGACGCCCCCCAATACATGCACTGGTCAGAGACGTCAATAACGTTCACCCACGCAGATCACCCAGATTAGGTTTCACACCCAGGGCACTACCCACTCGTCCTAGACCCGGTCGTGAAGAACATTAGATTGAAGAAGGTTCTCATAGACAGAGGCAGCACACTCAATATCCTCTTCGCCAAGACCCTGGACGAGATGAAGATTCCTCGTTCAGATCTGCGACCGAGTACGGCGCCCTTCCACGGGATAATTCCTGGCCTGTCTTCAACACCACTCGAGTAGATTACCTTGCCAGTTACCTTCGGCACGTGGGATAACTTCCGCACAGAAAACATCTGTTTTGAGGTCGCCGACTTCGGGACTGCGTACCACACGATACTTGGACAACCGGCGCTCGCCAGATTCATGGTGGTACCATACTATACAATATATGGTGCTGTTAACACCAAAATTTGGTACGGTTTGTTATCAGGTTCGGTTAAGAAAAGAAGCCATATCAGCCGATGGAAGCTAGTCCAGAAGGGCCCGAGCTTGGGAAAGAATCGTGAAGACCACGACCTGGCGTTCAATTACCTTATCTACTAATTAGGTAGTTTTAATACTTTTTAGATAAACCTGATCTCGTGTCTGATCAGGACTTGTAATTTTCCTTTTATAGATAGGAAACTCCTGTTTCGTGTCCAATTAGGACTGTATCAACTCGGGGTATATATACGTATGCCCGGGGACCTTGTAAATCATCTCAACGATCAATATAACTTCGGCGCATCGCCACCCTTTCCAACAGGTTCTTGCTTCTCGAGCCGGGCTGCATCGGTTAGGTCCGAACTCCTGCGAGAGGGTAAGTCTCGTTACCCCGGCTACCTATCGGCTAGGACTTCCTCGGTTAGGTCCGATATTCTAGTCGGTCTATGGTAGTCGGCTTACCACGGTGTATCGGTTTTGTCTACGGCTGCATCAGTTTGGTTTGATCTCTTAGGCCGAGTCGATATACCACATCACGCGTGCATAGCTTTTATCGGCTTACTGGGAGTAGCTTATCGTCAGTTTGTGTTGCATCGGTTGGGTCTGACCTACTAAACTGTCGCGATAAGTTGTTCCTGCTAGATCGATAGATTTTATGCAAGCGTCTTATCGGAATGTATAGCCGATAAGTTATCTTACATCACGATTGTATTAGATCTATCGGCTCATCGAGGTTCCTTTATCATTGTTAATCTGTGCTGCATCAATTAAGTTTGAACTACTAGATTGATAGTGATAGATTTATCCTTGCTGAGTCGATAGGTTTTATGTGAAGTTTTATCGGAGTGCTTAGCCGATAAGTTATCTGTTACTAGTTAAAGCCGACTGCATTGTTTACTTCGTTTACTTGCACTGCTATCGGCCTCCCAGCCAATATAACACTGTTCTTGGCACGCTGTACTGTCATCGGTTTTCCAGCCGATACACATCTTCTATCAGCAGTTGGCTAGTTTATGATTTACTTATTTATATTATCATTGGTTTATCTAGCCGATGTACAAATGTTAACGACAACCGGATTTATTTATTATCTGCCTATACTATCATTAGCTTTCTAGCCGATGCGCAAGTGTTGTTGGTAGTCGGGCGAGGACCCAGGCACGGGCATGGACGAAGACCCGAGCGCGGACACGGGCGTGGACCCAGGCGCGGGCACGGGCGAGGGCCCGGGCAAGGGCGCAGGCAGTACCTTAGGCAGTCAGCACAAGGGAAGTTGGTACAGGAGCTGTCGGCAATCGGCTGGAAGGAGCCTACATTAGTTTGTCGACCGATTGGATCATTGGCTAATATTTTCTATCTACTTGTCAATTGCGGGGTCAAATTAACTGGCACGCCTATGAACCTCAATATTTAGGACCTGCACTGGAGTGAAGCAAATCTCCCAGGCCTTTGCGTGTCGTCAGACGCCGAACCAGGTCATCGGTTCGTCCCCGGTGGTTTTCGGCGTCAACACGTTTTTGGCACGCCTGGTGGGACACAGAACTTCAACATGGCTGGAAAAGAGGTCAGTACAGATAATATACTCCCAGTCACAATGGAAGACTTGACCGAAGAACAGAGACAACAAGTGGAGCAGAACATTGCTGAATTTCAGAAGCTTTGTCTAGAATCCTTCGGTATGACAGATCAAGGGCCGATTCAAAAGTCCCAATTTCCAAAGCCTATTCCGATTGGGGAATCGAGCCATACATCGCCTGCAAGTTCACAGAAGCAACTTCAAGACATAGTTAATGAAGCAGTTCATCATGCATTGATCAATCAATCCGGGATATTGGTGAACACATTACAGAGCCTGATCAAGAAGGCGGTGGAGCCGATTCAACTGGCTGGGGGGCAACAAGATGGAATTCCTCAAGGACATCATCGAAAGAATCATCCAGGAGTTGTCCCTGAGTACAACTATCAGAGAGAATATTAGAAGCAGGATCGGCTACCAACTCCACCTCTGCATTACTATGTCGAAGATTCAAGGGAAGAGGATTTATCAGCAAGAATCACAGAAGTGATGAGAGAACAATTCGGTCTAAGACCGAAGAAGGAAACATTTATGTATCGGCCTCCATATCCAAATTGGTTTGATAGAGTTCCATTGCCGCGCCGATACAAAGTACCAGACTTCTCTAAATTCTCAGGGCAAGACGATGTATCTACAGTGGAGCTTGTCAGCCGATTCTTGGCTCAGTGTGGGGAGGCATCGGCTGAAGAAGCTTTGAGAGTTAGATTTTTCCCATTGTCGCTATCCGGATCGGCCTTCACATGGTTCTCTTCGTTACCACCAAATTCAGTTTGGGGTTGGGCCGATTTGGAAAAGCAATTCCATAAATATTTCTTTACTGGGATTCAGGAGATGAGCTTAATAGATTTAACATTGGTAATACAGAAGCCGGATGAATCAGTCGCGGAATATATCCAGCAGTTTCGTGATGTTAGAAGCCGATGTTACAGTTTAAGTCTGGATGATGCACAGTTGGCCGAGTTAGCATTCCAAGGTTTGTTGGCTCCGAGCAAGGAAAAATTTTCAACAGAAGACTTTGAGAGCCTAGCACACCTAGTACAGAAGGTATTGGCTCATGAAAGCCGATTTCAAGAGGCCATGGATGAATTACTGAAGCCCAAACAGAAGAATTTTGAAGTTTGATAACAAACTCCAAAATTGGGGGGCATGTGTTAACACCAAAATTTGGTACAGTTTGTTATCAAGTTCGGTTAAGGAAAGAAGCCATATCAGCCGATGGAAGCTAGTCCAGAAGGGCCCGAGCTTGGGAAAGAATCGTGAAGACCACGACCTGGCGTTCAATTACCTTATCTACTGATGAGGACATCATGTCTTTAGATACACACTTACAACCTCTTCATGATGAACCAGATGTGCAACCGATACAAGGACCAATTACTCGCGCACGTGCCCGTCAACTTAATCGCCAGGTGAATGCGTTCCTAAGCTTACATGAGAATATTTCTATGAATGGCATGCTATTTAATTCTTGTGATGATTTTATTGTTCTTAGGAACCTGGGAGAAGACCATGGAGAATAGCTCAAGAAACCACATATTGAAGTGAAGACAACAAGTGCAAGTAAACTCCTATTCCCGAGACCGTTTCAGTTTCGGGCTGGGAGACAGCGTCAATTTCAAACGGTCATAACTTTTGATCCAGAAGGAGTTACAGGGCCTACAAGTACTTGTTGGAAAGCTTATGAAGTCTACTTTCAGATGGTTTTGGTTTCACATCAAAATTCCTCCTGAGCTTTCCAGAATCATTAAAACAAGACACGTAACTCTTCCAGTCCGAGTCTGTTTTGGGCCTTGGGCCTTGTAATTGTGTCGTGAGCTAAACCCATGAGGAGTGCGCCCCTCACAGGGCAAACCCTCACCCCCTCACCCTAGGACGTCCTAACTCGTATATATTCCATAGCCGCCACTGTTTAAGTCGGGTTTTGCTTAGATTATTCTGTCCTTGAATAGTTTCGCCGTTTATCGGTTTGTGAGACCCCAACTCGAGAGTATAATCATTCATCTGCAATTGAGTTGCAATCTTTCTTGTTCTTGCTTGTGTTCTTCGATTCGCATGCAGGGATTAGCCTTCGTGGCGAGGTCGACCGGGCAGCGCACGGTTGATAACGAGAGGAGATGTGGTACTGCGATTGCAGGGTTCGGGTCTTGGTGATCAAAAGCTGGATTGTGAGTGTCAAATTTTCACCAAATCGAGAGTTATCTTTGCCTAACGGAAGATCGGGCACCCCGTTGCCATCATCTACTAATTAGGTAGTTTTAATACTTTTTAGATAAACCTGATCGCGTGTCCGATCAGGACTTGTAATTTTCCTTTTATAGATAGAAAACTCCTGTTTCGTGTCCAATCAGGACTGTATCAACTCGGTGTATATATACGTATGCCTAGGGACCTTGTAAATCATCTCAACGATCAATATAACTTTGGCGCATCGCCACCCTTTCCAACGGGTTCTTGCTTCTCGAGCTGGGCTGCATCGGTTAGGTCCGAACTCCTGCG
Source organism: Oryza meyeriana var. granulata (assembly GCA_003991445.1). Classification (NCBI taxonomy): domain Eukaryota; kingdom Viridiplantae; phylum Streptophyta; class Magnoliopsida; order Poales; family Poaceae; genus Oryza; species Oryza meyeriana. The sequence continues at coordinate 38,422 of RYFJ01002660.1, read as the reverse complement.
AGAGGGTAAGTCTCGTTACCCCGGTGTTAACGCCAAAATTTGGTACGGGTCGTTACCATGTTCGGTTAAGGAAAGAAGCGATATCAGCCATTGGAAACTAATCCAGAAGAGTCCGAGCTTGGGAAGGAATCGTGAAGACCACGTTATGGCAGTTATTTATCTTATCTATTAGATAGTTTTATCTTTTAGGAAACCTGATCTCTTGTTCGATCAGGCCTGTTAGTTTTCCTTTTCTAGTTAGGAAAGTCCTGTTCCGTGTCCTATAAGGACTCTTGTAACTCGGGGTATATATACGTATGCCCGGGGACCTTGTAATCTATCTCTCGATCAATCAAATTCGGCGCATCGCCACCCTTTACCAACAGGTTCTTCCTTCTCGAGCGGGGCTGCATCGGTTAGGTCCGAACTCCTGCGAGAGGGTAAGTCTCGTTACCCCGGCTACCAATCGGCTAGGACTTTCTCGGTTAGGTCCGATATTCTAATCGGTCTATGGTAGTCGGCTTACCACGGTGTATCGGATCTGTCTACGGCTGCATCGGTTCGGTCCGACCTCTTAGGCTGGTCAGGTATATCACATCACGCGTGCATAGTTTTTATCAGTTTATCGGGGGTAGTTTATCATCAGTTTGTGCTGCATCGGTTGGGTCCGACCTACTAAACTGCTAGCGATAAATTATTCCTGTTAGGCTGATATCCTTTGTGCAAGCGTCTTATCGGAATGTATAGCCGGTAAGTTATTTTCATCACAGTTGCATTAGGTCTATCGGCTCGTTGAGGTTCCTTTACTATTATCGATCTGTGCTGCATCAGTTAGGTTTGAACTACTAGATCGATAATAATAGATTTATCCTTGCCGAGCCGATCGGTGTATATGTGACGTTCTATCGGAGTGCTTAGCCGATAGGTTATCTTTTTATAAAGCCGACTGTATTATCCTTACTGTTTGTCATCTATATTATCATCGGTTTTCTAGCCGATGCACATGTGTTTCCTTGGCAGTCGGCTGGCTTACTATCTTGCTTATCTATTTTATCATCGGCTCCTAGCCGATGCACATGTTATACTGACATCTTGTCTATTTGCTCATAGCGCTATCGGTTTCCTAGCCGATACACAGGTGCCATCGGCCATCGGCTACAAGGAGCCTACATCAGCCCGTATCGGTCGATAGCCGATGTGCAGTTGCTGTTGACCCGGGCGCGAGCACAAGCGAGGACCCGGGAGCACAAGTACAGGCGAGGGCCCAGGCACGAGCATAGCGGCGATCGGCTGGAAGGAATCCGTATCGGCTTACTGGCCGATTGGATCAGTAATCAAATTTCTTCATCTCCTTGTCAATTGCGAGGTCAAATTGACTGGCACGCCTGCGAACCTCAAGATTTTAGGACCTGCACTGGAGCTAAGCAGATCTCCCAGGGCTTCGTATGTTCAATCGCATCAAACCAGATCATCAACAAGCCTCTTGGCACACCCGGTGGTTTTTGGTGCGAACATATTTTTGGCACGCCCGGTGGGACACGATCTTCATATCATCACAGTATATCCTATCGGCTGAATCAACACGTTTTTGACCCGGTGGGACACAGAATTTCAACATGGCTGGAAAAGAGGTCAGCATAGACAACATAATCCCAGTTACAATGGAAGACTTGACCGAAGAACAGAGACAACAAGTGGAGCAGAACATCGATGATTTTCGGGAACTTTGTCTAGAATCCTTCGGTATGACAGATCAAGGGCCGATTCAAAAGTCCCAATTTCCAAAGCCTGTTCTGGTTGGTGAGTCGAGCCATATATTGTCTACAAGTTCACAGAAGCCGATCCAAGACATGTTTAATGAAGCAGTTCATCATGTGTTGACCGATCAATCTGGGATATTGGTGAACATGTTACAGAGCTTGATCAAGAAGGCAGTGGAGCCGATTCAAATACCCGGGGGGCAACAAGATGGGATTCCTCAAGGATATCAAACTGCGTACTATGGGGGGCATCAACAGAGTTATTCAGAAGCTGTTCCTGAGTACAATTATCAGAGGGAATATCAGAATCAGAATCGGCTACAAACTCCACCTCTGCGTTATCACGACGAAGATCCGAAAGAAGATTTATCAGCAAGAGTCACAGAGGTGATGAGAGAGCAATTCGGTCTAAGACCGAAGGAGGAAATGTTTATGTATCGGCATCCATATCCAGATTGGTTTGATAGAGCTCCGTTGCCGCGCCGATACAGAGTACCAGACTTCTCCAAATTCTTAGGGCAAGATGATGTATCTACAGTGGAGCACGTCAGCCGATTCTTGGCTCAATGTGGAGAGGCATCGGCTGTAGAAGCTTTGAGAGTTAGACTCTTCCCGTTATCATTATCCGGATCGGCCTTTACATGGTTTTCTTCATTGCCACCTAACTCAGTTCGAGGTTGGGCCGATCTGGAAAAGCAATTCCACAAGTATTTCTTTATGGGAAGTCAGGAGATGAATTTGATAGACTTAACATCGGTAATACAGAAGCCGGAGGAATCAGTCGCAGAATATATCCAGCGGTTTCGTAATGTTAGAAGCCGATGTTATAGTTTAAGTCTGGGTGATGCACAGCTGGCCGAGTTAGCATTCCAAGGTTTGTTGGCTCCGATCAAGGAAAGATTTTCATCAGAAGACTTCAAGAGCCTAGCACACCTAGTACAAAAGGTATCGGCTCATGAAAGCCGATTTCAGGAGGCCAGGAAGGAATGATGAGGCCCGAACAGAAGAATTTCGAAGTTTGATAACAAACTCCGAAATTGGGGGGCATGTGTTAACGCCAAAATTTGGTACGGGTCGTTACCATGTTCGGTTAAGGAAAGAAGCGATATCAGCCATTGGAAACTAATCCAGAAGAGTCCGAGCTTGGGAAGGAATCGTGAAGACCACGTTATGGCAGTTATTTATCTTATCTATTAGATAGTTTTATCTTTTAGGAAACCTGATCTCTTGTTCGATCAGGCCTGTTAGTTTTCCTTTTCTAGTTAGGAAAGTCCTGTTCCGTGTCCTATAAGACTCTTGTAACTCGGGGTATATATACGTATGCCGGACCTTGTAATCTATCTCTCGATCAATCAAATTCGGCGCATCGCCACCCTTTACCAACGGGTTCTTGCTTCTCGAGCGGGCTGCATCGGTTAGGTCCGAACTCCTGCGAGAGGGTAAGTCTCGTTACCCCGGCTACCAATCGGCTAGGACTTTCTCGGTTAGGTCCGATATTCTAATCGGTCTATGGTAGTCGGCTTACCACGGTGTAATCGGATCTGTCTACGGCTGCATCGGTTCGGTCCGACCTCTTAGCTGGTCAGGTATATCACATCACGCGTGCATAGTTTTTATCAGTTTTATCGGGGGTAGTTTTATCATCAGTTTGTGCTGCATCGGTTGGGTCGACCTACTAAACTGCTAGCCGATAAAATTATTCCTGTTAGGCTGATATCCTTTGTGCAAGCGTCTTATCGAATGTATAGCCGGTAAGTTATTTTCATCACAGTTGCATTAGTCTATCGGCTCGGTTGAGGTTCCTTTACTATTATCGATCTGTGCTACATCAGTTAAGTTTGAACTACTAGATCGATAATAATAGATTTATCCTTGCCGAGCCGATCGGTGTATTTATGTGACGTTCTATCGGAGTGCTTAGCCGATAGGTTATATCTTTTTAATAAAGCGACTGTATTATCCTTACTGTTTGTCATCTATATTATCATCGGTTTTCTAGCCGATGCACATGTGTTTCCTTGGCAGTCGGCTGGCTTACTATCTTGCTTATCTATTTTATCATCGGCTCCTAGCCGATGCACATGTTATACTGACATCTTGTCTATTTGCTCATAGCGCTATCGGTTTCCTAGCCGATACACAGGTGCCATCGGCCATCGGCTACAAGGAGCCTACATCAGCCCGTATCGACCGATAGCCGATGTGCAGTTGCTGTTGACCCGGGCGCCGAGCACAAAGCGAGACCCGGGAAGCGCAAGTACAGGCAAGGCCCAGGCACGAGCATAGCGGCGATCGGCTGGAAGGAATCCCGTATCGGCTTACTGGCCGATTGGATCAGTAATCAAATTTCTTCATCTCCTTGTCAATTGCGAGGTCAAATTGACTGGCACGCCTGCGAACCTCAAGATTTTAGGACCTGCACTGGAGCTAAGCAGATCTCCCAGGCCTTCGTATGTTCAATCGCATCAAACCAGATCATCAACAAGCCTCTTGGCACACCCGGTGGTTTTTGGTGCGAACACCCGGCTACCTATCAGCTAGGACTTCCTCGGTTAGGTCCGATATTCTAGTCGGTCTATGGTAGTCGGCTTACAACATGTATCGGTTTTTGTCTAACGGCTTGCATCAGTCGGATTTTGATCTCTTAGGTTGAGTCGATATACCACATCACGCGTGCATAGCTTTTATCGGCTTACTGGGAGTAGCTTATCGTCAGTTTGTGCTGCATCGGTTGGGTCCGACCTACTAAACTGTCGCGATAAGTTGTTCCTGCTAGATCGATAGATTTTATGCAAGCGTCTTATTGGAATGTATAGCCGATAAGTTATCTTACATCACGATTGTATTAGATCTATCGGCTCATCGAGGTTCCTTTATCATTGTTAATCTGTGCTGCATCAATTAAGTTTGAACTACTAGATTGATAGTGATAGATTTATCCTTGCTGAGTCGATAGGTTTTATGTGAAGTTTTATCGGAGTGCTTAGCCGATAAGTTATCTGTTACTAGTTAAAGCTGACTGCATTGTTTACTTCGTTTACTTGCACTGCTATCGGCCTCCCAGCCGATATAACAGTGTTCTTGGCACGCTGTACTATCATCGATTTTCCAGCTGTTACACATCTTCTATCAGCAGTCGGCTAGTTTATGATTTACTTATTTATATTATCATCGGTTTATCTAGCCGATGTACAAGTGTTAACGACAACCGGATTTATTTATTATCTGCCTATACTATCATCGGCTTTCTAGCCGATGCGCAAGTGTTGTTGGTAGTTGGGCGAGGACCCGGGCGCGGGCACGGACGAAGAGCCAGGAGCGGACACGGGCATGGACCCGGGCGCGGGCAAGGGCGCAGGCAGTACCTTAGGCAGTCGACGCAAGGGAAGTCGGTACAGGAGCTGTCGGCAATCGGCTAGAGGGAGTCTACATCAATTTGTCGACCGATTGGATCATTGGCTAATATTTTCTATCTCCTTGTCAATTGCGGGGTCAAATTGACTGGCATGCCTACGAACCTCAAGATTTAGGACCTGCACTAGAGTGAAGCAAATCTCCCAGGCCTTCGCGTGTCATCAGACGCCGAACCAGGTCATCGGTTCGCCCCCGGTGGTTTTCGGCGTCAACACGTGCTTAAGATGCCAGGGCCAGCAGGAGTCCTCTCCCTCCACAGCGACGTCAGGCAAGCCTTCACCTGCGACAAGGAGAGTTGTGAACTGGCTCAATCACAAGAGGCGGCAGTCGGGCGCAACAACATTCGGCAAGCCATCACAACTGAAGTAGAGGAAGACCCAGTTCTGGCCAAAAAAGCAGCGAAGTCAGGAATTTCAGCAGACTCTGACACGAAGAAGATCCCCTTGGACCCTTCCGACCCCTCCAAGACTACTCTAGTCGGGACCGGACTCGACCCCAAATAGGAAGACGCGCTCGTCACCTTCCTCCAAACTAACAAAGATATCTGCGCATGGAAACCGTCTGACATGCCGGGTGTACCAAGGGAGGTGATCAAGCATGCCCTTAACATGAAAACAGATGCCAAGCCAGTCAAGCAACGGCTGCGGCGCTTCGCTCAGGACCGTAAAGATGCTATTCAAGAGGAGATAACCAAGCTTCTCGCAGCCGGGTTCATCAAAGAGGTCTATCACCCGGATTGGCTGGCAAACCCAGTCTTGGTCCGGAAGAAAAACAGTAAATGGCGCATGTGCGTCGACTACACTGATCTCAACAAGGCGTGCCCCAAGGACCCATTTGGTCTACCAAGGATAGACCAGGTGGTGGATTCAACAGCAGGGTGCGAACTTCTTAGCTTTCTCGACTGCTATTTGGGATATCATCAAATCAGCCTGAAGGACTCGGATTGCCTCAAGACGTCTTTTATCACGCCGTTTGGTGCGTACTGCTACATCACTATGCCGTTCGGTTTGAAAAACGCTAGTGCAACGAATCAACACGCAATCCAGCGGTGTCTACACACTCAGATCGGGCGCAACGTGGAAGCCTACGTCGACGACGTGGTGATCAAGACCAAGTCCAAAGAAAACCTCATCGTTGACTTGGAAGAAACCTTCCAAAATCTTTGAAGATTCAAGATGAAGTTGAACCTGGAAAAGTGCACCTTCGGTTTGCCATCCGGCAAGCTACTCGGCTTCATCGTCTCACATCGCGGCATCGAGGCCAACCCGGAGAAAGTCAATGCAATCATGAATATGGCTCCCCTGACTAACCAGAAGGACGTCCAAAAGCTGACAGGCTGCATGGTGGTACTTAGCTGGTTTATTTCCCGACTGGGCGAATGGGGTATGCCCTTCTTCAAGCTACTGAAGAAAGTAGACAATTTCCAATGGACTCCCGAAGCCCAGCAAGCCTTCAAAGACTTCAAGCAATTCCTCACATCACCCCCCGTGTTGGCGTCACCTATGCCCCAAGAACCACTAATGCTATACCTAGCGGCAACTTCTCAGGTAGTTAGCACGGTGCTGGTGGTCGAGCGATCCGAACAGGGTCACGTCCATAAAGTCCAACGGCCAGTTTACTTTGTCAGCGAGGTGCTTGCCGACTCGAAGACGAGATATCCGCAGGTCCTAAAGCTGCTCTATGGCCTACTTATCACCGTCCGGAAGTTGGTGCACTACTTCCAAGCACATCAGGTCATGGTGGTCACATCGTTTCCACTCGGGGACGTCCTGCATAACCGTGAGGCCACTGGCCGAATTGCTAAATGAGCACTCGAGTTGATGGCATTCGACATCACCTTTCAACCACGGACAGCAATTAAATCACAGGCTCTAGCCGACTTCGTGGCCAAGTGGATAGAAGTTCACATGCCCGCATCAACAGCGAAGCTAGAGTATTGGACAATGTACTTCGACAATTCTCTACGGATCAGCGGCGCAGGGGCTAGAGTCATGCTGACATCCCCCACTGGCGAAAAACTGAAGTATGTCCTACAAATCCACTTCCCGGCTTTCCACAATGTCGCCGAGTTCGAGGCACTCATCCATGGGCTCCGCATCGCCATATCACTCGGCATCCATTGGCTGGTTGTGCGAGGAGACTCCCAACTTGTGGTAAACCAAGTCATGAAGGACTGGACATGCCTCAACGACACCATGGTGGCATACTGTCAGGAGGTCCGCAAGATGGAAAACAAGTTCGATGGGCTGGAGATAACACATGTCCTACAACAAATACAATGACACTGCAGACGAGCTAGCAAACATGGGATCCAAGCAAGAGGTGGTCCCGACAGGGATCTTTGTTGAGCAACTCATGGAGCCCTCAATCAAGAAGAAACTAGTGCTGGAGCAGTCGGGAGGCGAACCTACCCCGGCAACAGACGAGGTGCTGCACATATGTCAAGACGAGGCGAACCTCCTGGATGATGAACTCCCAGAAGATTGCAGTGAAGCTGAACGAATTAAACGTCGAAGCAAGTCTTTCTTAGTCGTCGAAGAAGACCTGTATCAAAGAAGTGCATCCGGTGCCCTCATGCACTGCGTCACCACCAAGGAGGGCAAGCAAATCCTGCAGTCGATCCACTCGGGCGTATGTGGCAACCATGCTGCATCTAGAACGTTAGTCGAAAAGGTTTATTGGCAGGGATTTTTCTGGCCAACAGCAGTCACAGATGCCAAAGACATCGTTCGCACGTGCGAGGGTTGCCAGTTCTACGCACGACAAGCCAATCTCCCAGCCCAGGAACTCCAAACAATCCCAATCTCTTGGCCGTTTGCAAAATGGGGGCTTGACATGGTTAGGCCTTTCAAGAAAGCGCCAGGGGGTTCACACACTTGTTCTGTGGGCACCCCGGAAATGCATTATAGAGAGTAATTATTATGACAACACAAAATATCTAGATGGAGGGGATCTCGAATAAAAACCAATTAAGTGCAGTAACCATCCATCATCATCGTAGCCTTGCCATAATATTTACCCATTCACAATACAAATCCAATGCCCCGAATTCAGAAATAAAGAGATATTTGGAGAGTTGATTCACTAGTCCAAAACAGCGAAGTGTGCCCGTCAAACCACACGAAGGTGACGACCAAACACGATACACACTTTTGGAGACATGGTCTACGGTTGAACCAACATCCATGCATCTCATCATTTCTAAATTCTTATTAATGTCTGACTAGCCCAGGAAAGCTCTAGTCCCACACATTCATCTTAGCAATTGATAAACATTACAAGTACTCTAAATATGGATAAAAGAGCAGCAGGGTTATACATATTACATAGAGGGTTCACACACCCCAATTCATTAGAGTTGCATAAAAGATAGTAGCGGAAATATAAACATAAAGGATAAAACCAGTGGTGCCATACCAAACCACAGGGCAACCGACTGGGGATAGAGCATAACTTCAACTACACATTATCCTCGCCACCCTCGGCGGGATAATAGCAGACCACATCAACGTCGTCGTTATCCTCACCTGAAAGATATGCAGCGTGAGTATGAATGGTACTCAGCTAGACTTATATAATATTAATAGTACAAAGGAACAATGCTGGTCTTTATATCAAGAAGTATGGCTATGTTGATTTGATTTTGCATAAAGCTAAGTTTATTGAGCAAATAATAACTTGAAACTATAAGCATTTTGAGAAATAACACAATCTGAAAATTTAGGACAGCAAGCTTATAGTTCTGAAATGGAAGTAAAAATAAGCACAAGCCCGTGCTCTAATATCAACAATGGGCCACCATTGCCCAAATAAATATGCTACACAAGCATACCATCTTTCATGACTAAAACCAAGTCATATAAACCCATCCATCCATGACTATCCTAAGTCATGATATAGCCACATAATCCATAACCATATTTCCCAAGTTTGATGCTAACATAGACTGACTAACACATCAAGCGGTCATCCTGTAACCATGGACACGGCTATTCGAATAGTTCTTACTCTGATCAGAGGTGTACATCTTTACCCACATGATGTGATAGAAGCCAAATGGTTACACTCTAGTTTGATCCATACTCGTCGGTACCCACACTCTACACATTGAGTGCGGACTAGAGGTCACAACAAAACCTTTCCCACGCTTAGCTCCAACCACCTAAACCACGTCTAGGCCCCCGACGACTTAGCCCCACACACAGGGTGACTAAGGTGGGCTCACCGTCGCGAGAGGCACCTCCGGTCAAAACCAGGCGCACTCGAGGCCCTTCAAAGGAAAAACCATCCTCATGACTGATGGACGGGCGTAGATGGCCATAGCCTCCCGTGCTACTTAGTTAAGTCGTCCCATTCCCAGCGTGTGGAAATACGTAGGGTGCTTGAATAGACGTCAACATGTTCGGTCCTTAACGACCTAGACGGAGCTACATGCATCGGGAAAACACCATCCCGTCATCGCCCTATCATCCGTCCAAGTCAAACATATTCTTAATTATAAATCAGAAGTTATTCTTTTCAGATTTTAACCCATCCATTCGTATTAAACTAGTTTTAAACCGATAGCTCCATCTATCGGATTTTTCTAAGTCTAGAAATAAGCATGGCTAAGCATTCGATAAAATAAAAGTATCCCAAAGTCCTTAAAGCAGGGGTGACAAGGTAAAAACATGGAATCAACAACCAAGAAATGGAAATGCATACAATTAGGCAATATTGACTCTACCCGTTTTCCCATTTTAAATGGACTGAAACATGCATATAGATATTGTTTTCGCAAACAAATCAATTTATTGAAGACATAGGTTCAATATGCTTAGCTGCTTGCCTTGCTGCTGTGATGGTTCACACTCAACTTCTGGTTCTTGCTCCTCGTACTTCAAATTGTCTGAATCTACCGATAAAAGGCGAATATGCAAATAAGAATCAATTAAAGATGTCTATGCAAAATGATCAATTGATTATGAAATAAATACAGTAGGTAGGCCACATTCTAAAGTGAATTTTAGTGAAACAATCATTTCAAAATCTTTTACGGTTTAGGAGATACAAAAATAATAAGATAGGAAGGCTGAAAATGGCAGTTTTGTAGTTATTTATATTGTAACCTTAAGTTATTATATTTGACAGACATTTTCTATTAGGATCTCAAGAAGGCATGTATTTTTATATAAAAGAGCATAACCTACTGGTTCTAACAAAGTTGAGTTTACTCAATTTGGATTTATAATCAATTTATTATAAATTTTAGAAGTCCCTATACATTAGTGCTTATTGAAATACATTTTTGTATATAAAAGTGTTATAATACTTTACAGAAGTGACAAACATGCCAAGAGGAGCCTACTGATTCTGGGTTTGAGAATATTTGAAATTAGAACAAATTTATCAATTTTATACATAACTCATGCAATAAACAACATATATATTGGTAATATGAATTTTAGGGGTTATTTTCTCTACTGTGTGTGTGACTTTTTATTTTACAGAAATAAAGTACATGTTTTACTGAATCCAAAAAAATTTAATTCACTCAAAAATGAGTTAAAATGAAATAGTTATGGATTTTCAAAGTTTGACCGTTTTTCTGTTGGAAAATAATTCAGTTTATCTTTTCTTTTCTTTTCTTATTTCTCTCCAGTTTGGGCCCACCTGTCAGCGAGACAGAGTAGGGGAGGCCCGAGGCAGGCATGGCCGCCGGCTCTGTTCGCCAGCGCCAGCGGCGAACGGCGGCTCGGTTGAAGATGCGGTCAAAAGAGAAAATGTAGCCGAGGTCCCTGCGAATCTAATGTTGCTCGGAAATCCGCCAGTGATGGATAGTAGCTCGCTGGCGACGAGCTCAAGAGGCGGGTGCTCTCGGGCTGCACATGCATATACGGCTACGGAAGCGAAACAACAAACATACAGCACGCTAGACTACCTATGGGTCACCACGAAGCTCACCAGATGGTCGGTCACAGCTGGGAAAGTCCGGCAAGGTCAGACCAACACCGGCGGCGGCGGATTGATCCGGCAGCGACGGTGGTACAGCGGGCGGCTGGATCTGAAGCATGCGGGGCCAAGCTATCAATTCCAGGAGGTGGAGCATCCCTTAAGTGTCTTGTGGCCGCAGGCAATCGAAAAGAAACTCACTAGTTGAGGAGGAACGGCCGTGGCGGAGCTCGGCCGGAGATGAGGAAGACGATGGCCGATCTCCTCGCTTGGGGCTTCGCAGTCCGATTCCTTTGGGCTTTGGGGTCCTGATATTGAGGCGACACTGGAGGCCCGGTGCTTCGGGCTGGGATCGCCGGAGCTCGTCGGGATGGCGGCGATGTCACGGCGGCGCTCCGCAGGACGGAGGCGGTGCACGGCAGCGATCTCGGCCAGCGAATCCTAGGGCAGCCAAGTACAAAAATGGATCGGTTAGGGGATGGTGATCGTGTTCCTGTGGTTAGTGAAGGACAACGCTCACCGGAGTTGAATCGGGTTGGAACGAACAGTCACCGGCGTCGAGGATGACGACGCTGTTGCCGGCTATTCCGAGGCGAAAACATGTGGTTTCACTTGAGAACGCGATTAAGCTGAGGAGAGGATGCTAATGGCGAGGTGGCCTGTCAAATGGAGGAAGTTGACGTGGAGAGGTCAGCTGTGATGTCTCGGTTGGATGCTGACGTGTGGGGAGAAACGTGGTAGCATTCCTAGGCGTGTCCCAAGCTTGGGCGGTGTCTCTGACTGGCAGGTGGGTCCTAGGAGTCAATGGGCCCCACTTGTAAGTGAAAAATGAGAGAGGAGCTCTCTAGAAGCTAAGTGTGGAAAGCTGAGCCACATAGCTGTCTTGCACTGCTGTTTTCGCCAAGACACAGAGGGTTTCTAGGGTTGGAAAAATTTATGTGTGTAGGTGAGTGTATGTTATACAAACTACAAAGTTTCAAAGCTAGAGACCTTATATTTTTAATGTGGCAAAAAGATGAAATAGGCTTAGTAACACAGTTTTCTGCAGTGTAATTTATGTCCCTAGGGCTTTGGTCTTATTATTTTATGTGATTTCTTTGGGAATTAAATTAAGCCAAAATTACTGGGGGTAGGGTTCATGTTGGTACACACTTTGGCAAAAGGGCTCTGTCTAATTAGTCCTCATTTTCATTTGGTGAATTTTAGAAGTATACCTATTCATTTTTAGCTAGCTCCCTAGTCTAGCTGATTTGAGAGATTTTATTGAAGTACTTAGTGAAGTGATAAAATCATGTAAAATTTACAGTGGATCAATTATGTGGGATAGTGTTTACAGGAATTTTTCCATGATTTTATGTGGAACCAATCATTCTTAGAAAATCCTTAGACTATACAAATGCATATGTCAAAGAAAAGGACACTGGCTGAAATTTGTTGGAAAATTTAATGGGTCCAAACTAATGAATTAAATTCTGAAAAAATTATATTAATTCATGATAAGTAATCTAGTATTTGCATAAATTATCTCCCATATACACTTCTGTTCAATTTGATGCACTTTTTAGTAGTGTTTTGTTTTTGCCGATTTAGGGTTTAGTTATTGAGGGTTTAAATATTGCAAACTTTAACTTGCATGAAGTGACAATGCAAAAATTTAAATTGTGCACTCTAATGACAGTAGGGCATAACACTAATTACCTAAAATTAGATCTAGGGCTGTGACATGTTCGTCGTAGTGGATAAATTCACCAAGTCGATTGAGGCTAAACCCATTGCAACTATAACAGCGGCATGAGCAAAGGACTTCATTATGAGTATACTCTACCGATTCGGAGTCCCCAACCGCATCATTACTGACAACGACACTCAGTTCACGGGTGGCATGTTTCAAGATTTCTATGATGACTTCGGCATCAAGATCTGCTATGCGTCTATGGCACACCCATAGAGCAATGGGTAGGTTGAACGAGCCAACGGTATGGTCTTACAAGGTATCAAGGCCAGGATATTCGACCGACTACAACCATATGTGGGCCGGTGGGTACAAGAACTCTCATCTGTTCTCTGGTCTCTCAGAACCACGGTTAGTCGGGCAACAGGGCAATCCCCTTTCTTCCTGGTCTATGGCGCCGAGGCTATGCTTCCAACCGAATTAGCATTCTGCTCTCCGCGAGTCCGGGCCTACTCAGAAGATATTTCCAACAACACCCGACTGGTCGAACTAGATCAGTTGGAAGAAGCGAGGGACATCACAACAATCCAGTTGGCAAGGTATCTTCAAGGCCTGCGTCGCTACCACAATCACAATGTCCGTGGCCGCGCCTTTTTGGTTGGAGATCTTGTCTTGAGGAAAACACAAACCACCAAAGATAGGCACAAACTATCCCCAATCTGGGAAGGGCCGTTCATTATAGCCGAGGTCACGTGGCCAAGTGCCTACTGACTGAAGACCGAAGACGGTGCCCTCATCAGCAACTCATGGAACATAGAACAGCTATGTCCTTTCTATACCAGAGTTTTATACTTTTCCATGTGTACAGTTCCTCTCTGACTCACTACGCCGCTTGCTTCAACCGAGTAGTGAGTCGGGGGCTGCATGTATCTTATGTGCTTTGTCAGTAATATACGAGCCTATTTCACTTAAGTTACGAAGCTTCACTACAACTTTATTATGTTTGCCCGAGTATAGCTTTTTGCGGTGAATGATTTTATGAAGTTCCCATAGACTGACTCGGTGTAGACCATATAATCGAGTAAAGCTAATGACAACTGAGTAATAGTTTAAAGCTTGGTGGCATTGCACATATATGTATACATGTCTTTACAAAAGAACACAATACACCGACTGCATGACATATTGTTTTTACAGATCCAGATCTCTAGTGATAATCTCTGCAGTCGGCCTCGCCTTGGCTATCAGCTCCAGCGCCTCCTCGAGAGTCGTCTCCTCAGCAAACCCCTCCCCTATGGCTTCAACATTTGCCCTTGGGTAGATGGACGTGGTCATAGCAAGGGTTCAGGCCACGCCAGTAAAAATACGATCATCCGAGTACCTTTTCAAGGCACTTGGTGCATCCTCAAGGTACGCTTCCACTTGGGTGATCCTGCTGCAGCTGGTTCCCATGGGGCGAGGATCCACGAGGTCAAGGAGCCCTCTCACGGACCCGAGGAGGGCCTCCCGTGACTCCTTGATGACCTTTATCTCCTCTGCGTAAGCCTGAAATTGGGCCTGGGAATTGGCTCTAGCAGCTACCCAGGTTCACCGACAAGTAAACTTGTTAGGTAAAGCTGCAGATGGAGTAATTAATGGATTGGTTAAGATCAGTGTTGAAAGGGAGACTTACTGTCGTAGTCGGCCTCCCACCTGGCTATGGTCTTCTCCAGTTCGACTTTTTCCTTACCAAGCTTGTTGTTGGTCTCTTTCAAGTCGGCCCTCTCCTGCTGAAGCTCGGTCTTGGACTTTGTCAGGTCAGCCTTGTCTTTTTCAAGCTCGGCCCTGGCTTTCTCGGCCTCCTTCAGTTGGATTTCCCTCTCTGTCCGGGTCTTCAACTCGGCTTCGAGGGTTGCACGACAGATTAGTCAAGAACTTGACGTTGCAGGCAAGGCACAACTGGGCAGTCGGGAACAACACAGCTGGAGGAATCTAACAAGGATCTAGTCAGAAAGATACATCCTGGAGGCTCAGCTCTTATCTTTTTGGCTTGGTCCCAATTTTTAGCCCTGAGCTGAGTAACGCCATCCCTCAGCCAAGACTCTGTCTCCTGGCTGCGCCCTTCTACTTCGGCCTTTAAGGCCCGGAGCTAGTCTAGCTCTTGGAGCTGGGGGGCAACCCGTATCAAGACTTCGCTCATCTTCTCCGAGCGATCAACAAGCTTCTACTCGGGGAAAAGCAGAGCAAAACAGAGTCAGTTGTCAGATCACCCATACGAGCAAGAAAACCAAGACTGCTAATACGGCGAAGGTCATGCCTGGATCCCCTGGGACACGGCGAGTGTGGCGCGCATCAAGGTTTCATGCTCCCTTTCCGCCGTAGCCTCATCATGCTTATAACTCTTCGTGGTTCCGTCGGGCGCTGTCCAATGGAACGTTCGTGGGAACTTGCGAGAAGGCGCTTCGAGCCTGGGAAGGTCTGGCTTATCCGAAGGAGGAGACAGTGATGACGACGATGACGACGACCAAGATGGCGACGGACTCCTGGCCCCCGACTCGGCGGCCTCCGGGGCCTTGGGGGTCGAGTTAAGGGCTTCGGCCATGGCTTCAACAACCGGCACTAGCTCAGGTGCTGCCGCGACGGCTTCAACGATAGGCGCCGGCTCAGGAGCTGGGGCAGCGACTCTAGCAACCATCCCCTGGTCAACCGGTGTCGGTGGCCCTGCAGTTAAGACTGTCCCAGTTTCTGCAACTTGGACCGCTGCCGGCTCAGCAAGTGTGCTCGCTGGCTTTAACTCGGCGAGGGACGGATCGGCAGCGGGAGTGGCCGGCGTAGTCCTCTTGAGGTCAATGTTGACCCGCCTCCTGCACAACGAATCCGACATCAAGATGACACAATCATAAACATGATTCTCAGAAAACCTAGAACGACCTACATCTTGGAGAACTTGAGCTTCGGTTCGGGAGATCCAAAGGGCGGCACTGGAGTGCTGCTGGCTATCGGGCCGGAGGGCACGGCAATCAGTGGCGGCACTTTAGTCCTGGTCAGCCCTGTCTGCGGTGTGGCCGGCTGGGACGCTCGGGTACTCGGAGGTGTTGCGGTCGACCTCGTACTTGGCGGCACTCTGGTTAAGCTCGGCATCGGGGAGCTCGGCTGCACGGGTCCTGGTCTGGGACTCAATGGCCTAGGTGCCGCGCTGGCGGTGTCCCTTATCTTTAGGCTCCTGACGGCGGTACTTGACTTCACCACCTTCTCCTTGCCCCGATCTGTAGTGGATTTCTTCCCCACTCTCTCGGAGTCGGGCTAGGCGGCAGAAGGACTTCTCGGCCTCTTCTTCGATTTCACGGCCGACAATGGACGGGAGTCGTCTTCAAACTCCTTGCACCACTACAAGCAATTCAATAACATACATCACACAATGCTGGGCAATTACAGACATATGTCTACAAGCATTCATTATAGAAGAGAAGCAGATGTTACCTCGGGACGGGGCCGGTTCCAGTTATAGGCCGCGATGTAACGCTAGCTCCGCGTCCTCGGTCTCGATCACCCCATTGGAGAAATAGGTGAACAAGATCTTGGTCACTTCTTGCTGGCCGATCACCTCTCAGCTTTCTCGGTCGGGGTCATCCTTCCCTTGATAGTCCCAGCAGAACTCGCTTCTCAACTTCAGCGGCTGAACGCGCCGAGTCAGGAAACGCTTGGCCACCCAAGGGTCAATCAGGCTGGCATCCTTGAACTTCACCAATCTGGCTAGCAACTGATGCACCTGGCCCATCTCTTCGAAGGTTGGGTCCGATGACCAATTTGGCGAGATCGTTGGGGGCTTCCTGGTGAATACAAGCAAGGAGGGCACCAGATCGGAACAATAAAACCACTCCTTGTGCCAACCTTTCAAGGAAGACTGATATATATCTTTTTCATCTCACTTCTTAACTGGAGGCTAGCCCCCCACTCACTTGAACCTTATTTTTGGAGGGTTGGGACTTTATGTGGAACAAGTGCCTAAAGAAGTTGAGGTGGGCTTCTACACCCAAGTAGCACTCGCAGAGAGTCACAAAAATTGAGATTTGTAGGATCGAGTTGGGATTCAGATTCACCAACTCCAATCCATAAAAATTAAGAAGACGGCGGAGGAACTCGAAAAAAGGGAGAAACAAACCCCGGTCAAAGAAAGAGGCAAAAACAACAGTTTCGCCATATTGGGGATTTGGGACTGACTCACCCTCGGCCGGCTGCCAGCGGATAATGTCACGGCTCTACAGCCGCATCAACTTCTCCAACCTCTCCAGCTTTGCCTGGCTGCAGTCCGAGATCGGGCACCCATCGTTTGACGCCCCAACAACATCTGGAACCTTCGGCATGGCTAGGGGAACAAGGGATTTGGGGGAAATATGGGCGGGGGCTTGGAATGGACAAATGGACGCGGAATCACTCGAGCTTCAGTGGGGAGAGCAAGCAATGACAAACCCTAGCGGAGCGGGAAGCGAAATTTTGGCACAGAGCTGGGAGGACGAAACGATTGGTCATGTGGGGAAGATGAGGAATCTTTTCTCTCTCCCTCAGCCTTTATAGAGCCTGTGCCCACTAAATGGGCTTGGGCCTACAAAGTCAACACTGGGCCACCAAGATATGAGTTTCTATAGTAGCACGCTCAATATGGGCCGCTCATAGGCTGGGGTAAAATCGTAGTGCTGGTGCTACCAACAGGAACCGATAAGGTAAACAGATATGCTTCATGAAGACCTAATTGCTAAACACATGTGTTTGGGTATCTGTTTTATCCACCAGGTATCGAGGATATATCCTTATAAGGACCATGAGCTGGTCTTCATTAAAATTGGGGATGCAGGTATCTTTCTCGAGTACACCTGACCACGCAATGGATTTATTTTCATAAAGTGGTACTCGGCCGACATGCTTGGCCACCAGTTGCCACGAGCAACATTATTCCAGCCGACATGACGCTGAAGAGTCTAACTTCCGAGTAGTGTACTACTCGGGAGAGACAATAAATATCTTTTCCAGCTGATATGACGCTGAGGAGTCTAACTCCCGAGTGGGACGCCACCCGAGAGGACTATAAACCCCCTTTTCCAGTTGACATGAAGCTGAAGAGTCCCATATACGAGTGGCATGCTACTCGGTAAGACTATAAATTAGATTCCGGTTGACATGATACCGAAGAGTCTCATATACCAGTAGTAATCTACTCGGGAAAGATTACAAGGTTAAAGATCTTTGACTTTATGTTTAATTGTTTTCACAATTAAGCACAAAGTCGGGGGCTACACCTAATAGGTGCGCCTATTCGGTGCACACTATTCATACACTAACATGAAGCCCTTCATAGCCTCGTTGCCAGCTGACATGAAGCAGGACTCAGAAGAAGAAGCACTCGGACAAAGAGTACTCAGGAGCAATGCACTCGGGCAATCTTCACCGTGGAGGATGAGCACTTGGCATCAGCTGTGACTCAACTATGAAGGTCTCAGGGGCTACTGTGGAGGCCATGGGCCCTGGGTACCTCATCACAAGCATATAGGCCACTCGGATAGAGGATGGGCCAAGACTTGTAATTAGAGATATAATAGCACTCGGTAGATTTTGCCTTGTACAGAAAGGAATATACAGTCTTAGCCGGGTAAGGTATATCTCTAAGAAGGAATTCCCTTGGCCGTATCTGGCTGGAATTCCTATCTTGTACCACTGTCCCCCAATATATAAGGAGAGGCAGGGCGCCCCATGAGGGCAGAAGATCATTGATCGACACACATCCTCAAAGAAATACCACCACAACTGGATGTAGGGTATTACCTCACATCGAGGGCCTGAACCAGTATAAAATCACCTTGTGTTCCTTTGCAATCCACCGAGTTTCCCCTTGCCGAGTAGCCCTATAGTTATGTTGCCAGTGTAAAACATCAACACTAGGCCACTCCGACGACAACACACTCATCCGAGTACCTCATCAAGATACTTGGGGCTTCGTTAAGGTGCACCTACACTTGGGAGATTGTGTTGGAGCTGGTTCCCATGTAGTGAGGATCCATAACGTCAAGGAGCCCTTTCACGGACTCGGCAAGAATCTCCCGTGACTCCTTGACGGCCTTGATCTCCTCTGCAAAGGCTTGAAACTGAGTTTGGGCATTGGCTTGTACAGCTGCTCAGATTCATTGGCAAGTAAACTTGTTAGCCAAAATAGCAGTCGGAGTAATCAAAGGATTGGACAGGGTCATTGTCGGAGTGAGGACTTACTTTTGTAGTCGGCCTCCACCTTGGCTTTGGCTTTCTCCAGTTCGTTCTTTTCTTTCTCAAGTTTGCCTTTGGCCCTCTCCAGTTCGGCCTTGTCTTTCTCGAGTTCGGCTTTGGCTTTCTTGGCTTCCTTCAGCTTGGTTTCTCCCTCTATCTGGGTCTTCAACTCAGCTCTGAGGGCTATATATCAGAATAGTCAAGAACTCAAGATTACAGTCAAGACACAACTGGGCAGTTGGGAAATGACCAAGCTGGAGAAATATACATGGGACTTAGCCGGGAAGACAAACACAGGAGACTTACTTCTGATCTTGTCGGTTAGGGCCCAATTCTCATCCCTGAGCTAGTCAACTGCTCCCCTCAGCCAAGTCTCCCTCTCCTAGCTAGACCGCTCCAAGTCGGCCTTCGAGGTCTGGAGCTGGCCCAATCGTTGGAGCTGGGGGGCAAGCTGGGTCAAGACCTCGTTTATCTTCTCCGAGCGGTCGACAATCTTCTACTCAGAGCGAAACAGAGCAAAGCAGAGTCAAATGGCAGAACATTAACACAAAGAAGACTGTCAAGAACTCATTGTGGCGAAAGTCATACTTGGACCCCCCGGGACGCAGCGATTGCGGCACGAAGAAGAACTTCGTGCTCCCTCTCCACTGCCTCTTCATCATGCTCATAGCTCTTCGCAGTTCCCTTGGGAGATACCTAATGGAATGTTCTCGGGAATCTGCGGGCAGGAGCTTCAAGCCTGGGGAGATCCGCTGAAGACGACGACGACACGGACGGCAACAAGGTCTTGGCCCCCGAGTTGGCGGCTGCTAGGGCTTCGCAAACTCGTTCAGGGGATGTAGCAGCAGCTTCGGTATTTGCCCCTTGGTCGGCTGGCACTAGTGGCCCTGCTGTTGGAACCACTTCAGTTTCTACAACTGGGGTGGGCAGTGACTCGGCAGATGAGACCGCTGGTGTTGGCTCGGTTGGGGCTGGCTCAACAGCGGGAGCAGCTGGTATGGTCTCCTTGAGATCAATATTAGCCCGTTTCCTGCACGATGAGTCAAATGTCAAGACACTACTATGTTGAATAAGATTTTCAGAAGATTCAAAGTTACTTACCTCCTGGAGGTTTTGAACTTCCATCCAGGGGTTCCAGATGTTGGTAGTGGAGGGCTACTGGCTGTCGAGCTGGATGGCGCGGCAGTCAGTGGTGGCGTTTTTATTCTAGCTAGCCTGGTTTCCGGCGCGGCCAACTGGGGCGCTAGGATACTCGGCGCCGCCGCCTTATGGCTCGTTGATGACCTTGTACTCAGCGGCACCATCCTTGGGCTCGATGTTGCTGAGCCTGATGGTGCCGGTCTTGGTCTTGGACTCGGCGGCCTGGGAGCTGCGCTGATGGTGTCTTTAATCTTCAGGCTCCCGGCTACAGCACTCGGCCTGCTGATTTTCTTCTTGCCCAGGTCTTCAGCAGGCTTCTTCCTCACTCTCTTGGAGCTGGGTTGGGCGGCAGAAGGACTCAACGGCCTTTTCTTTGATTTCATGGCCGACAAAGTTTGGGAGTCTTCATCAAACTCCTTACATTCCTACAAGTGGTTCAACAATATGCATCACACATTGCAGAGCAATTTTGGGTACACATCTACAGGCATTCATCACAGATAGACAGCAAGTTAACATCAGCAAGAGTTACCTCTTGACGAGGCCTTTTTTGGTTGTAAGCCGGTGTGGCTCACTCTGCATCTTCTGTCTCGATCACCCCACTGGCAAAATAATCAAGCAGGATATCGGTCACCTTGTGCTTGTCTATCAGGTCAGGTCAAGCAAAATAATTTGTGCTTTTTGCCCCTATAATCCCAACCAAAGTGGCTCCTCAGCTTCAGCGGCCTGATACGATGAGTCAAGAAACGTCTGGCCACCCATGGACCAGTCAATCCGGAGTTCTTCAGTTTATCAATCTTATCAATCAGTTGATATACTTGTCCCATCTCCTCAAAACTGGGCATAGACGACTAGTTGGGCATGACCTCCGGAGGTAGACCAGTGAAAAGGGGAAGGCGTGGTTCAAGATTAGAACAATAAAACCACTCCCTATGCCAGCCTTTGAGGGAGGATTTCAAGGGAAAGTGGATATAAATCTTCTTCATCTCACTCCTAAGCTAGATACCGGTCCCCCCAATCACTTGGACTTTGCTTTTGAGGGCTGGGGTTTGATGTGGAACAAGTATCTAAATAGATTCAAATGGGGTTCCACACCCAGAAAACACTCACATAAAGTTGCAAATATAGAGATTTGCAAGATGGAGTTAGGATTCAGATTCACCAACTCTAGCTCATAGAAGGCAAGAAGTTAGTGAAGAAATTCCGAAGACGGAGGAGAAAGACCCCGGTTGAAGAAAGAGGTGAAGACTACAGTCTCACCGGCTTGGGGTACTAGGATTGATTCCCCTTCCGCCAGACACTAATGGACAACTTCACAGCTCTGCAATCTCAGCGACCTCTCCAAATACTTTAACTTAGTCGACCCACAATTCGAAGTTAGCCAAGTCTCATCAATCACCTCCGGGATTTTTGAAGCTCTCGACATGGCTTGAGGCGAGGAGATTTGGGGGAAATACTACCAGGGGCTTGGAATGGACGAGGAGGAGCGGGATCACCCGAGTTTTGAGAGGGAAGAGCTAACAATGGCGAACCCTAGCGAGGCAAGGAGCGAAATTTCGGCGTGGAAGTTGGAAGACGAAACGATTGGTGGATTGGAGAAGATGAGGGAATCTTTTCTCTCTCCCCCCCTTTATAGATCCTATATTGATAAGTGGGCTTGGGCCTACAAATCTGATACTGGGCACCAAGATATGAGTTTCTACAGTAACACGCTCAATTTGGGCCACTCGCTAACTGTGTTAAAATCACAATGCTAGTGTTACCTACAGAAACCGATTAGTTAACCAGATATGCTTCATGAAAGCCTAATTGCTAAACCATGTGTTCAGATATCTGTATTATTCACCAGGTATTGAGGATATATCCTTATAAGGATTACAAGCTGGTCTCCATTAAAATTGGGGATGTAGGTATCTCTCAAATACACCTGACCACGTATTGAATTAAAATCCATAAAGTGGTACTCGGCTTACGTGCTTAGCCAACAATTGCCATGAGCAAACATTTTTCCTGCCAACATGACGCTGAAGACTCTAATTTCCGAGTGGTATACTACTCGGGAAAGACTATAAACACTTTTTCCGGCTGACATGAAGCTGAAGAGTCTAATTTCCATGTGGCATACTACTTGAGAAAGACAATAAATTATTTTCAGCTGATATGATGCTGAAGAGTCTCACATACCAGTAGTATACTACTTGGGAAAGACTACAAGGAAAAAGATCTTTGACTTTATGTTTAATTGTTTGACAATTAAGTATAATGTCGGGGGCTACACCTAATAGGTGCACACTATTCATATTTTTACATGGAGCCCTTCATAGCCTCGTTGCCAGTTGAGATGAAGTAGGACTCGGGAAGAAGAAGCACTCGGACAAAGAGTACTCAGGAGCAATGTACTCGGGCAATCTTCACTGTGGAGGATGAGCACTTAGCATCAGCTGTAACTCAACTATGAAGGTCTCAGGGGCTGCTGTGGAGGCCATGGGCCCCAGGTACCTCATGACAAGCATATGGGCCACTCGGATAGAGGGTGGGCCTAGCCTTGTAATTAGAGATATGATAGAACTCTGCAGACTTAGACTTGTATGATAAGGAAGATACAGTCCTAGTCGGGCAAGTTATATCTCTAAGAGGAGATCCCTTAGCTGTAGTCCAGCTGGGACTCCTACCTTGTAATCCTGTCCCCCAGTATATAAGAGGAGGCAGGGTGCCCCCTGAGGGCGAGGGGGATACAATCATCCCGATCACCACGATCATACTTCCTCAAAGGAATACACCACAACTGGACATAGGGTATTACCTCACATCGAGGGCCTGAACCAGTATAAACCTCTTGTGTTCCTTTGCAGTCCACCGAGTTTCAATTCTACGAGTAGCCCTATATTCTCATTGCCAACGTAAAACATCGACAGGTCCCGACTAGGATTTTTGTGAAGCAACTATTGGGGCCATTAGTCAAGAAGAAACCAGTGCTTGAACAGTCGGGGGTTGAACCTACCCCAGCAACAAATGAAGTGCTAATCATCTCTCAAGACTAGCGGACTCCAATTTTCAAATTCCTATTGGATGATGAATTCCCAGAAGATCGCAGCGAATCCGAGCGGATTAAACATCAAAGCAAATGTAGTCGGAGAAGACCTTTACCGTCGAAGCGCATCCAGAGTCCTTATGCACTCCGTCACATCCGAGGAGGGCAAGCAGATTTTGCAGTCGATCGACTCGGGCATCTGTGGCAACCATGCTGCATCCAGGACATTAGTCCGAAAGGCTTACAGGCAAGGTTTCTTCTAGCTGACTGCGGTAACAGACGCTAAAGATATAGTTCGCACATGCGAGGGATGCCAATTATTTGCATGGCAAACACATCTTCCAGCTCAAGAACTTCAAACAATTCCAATCTCTTGGCCCTTTGCAGTTTGGGGGCTTAACATGGTCGGGCCATTCAAGAAAACACCAGGAGGGTTCACACACTTGTTCGTTGCAGTGGACAAATTCACAAAGTGGATCAAGGCAAAACCCGTTGCTACCATAACAGCGGCACGAGCAAAGGACTTCATCATGAGTATTTTATACCGATTTGGAGTTCCTAACCGCATCATAACGGACAACGGTATTTAGTTCACTGGCTATATTTTTCAAGATTTCTGTAACGACTTCGGCATCAAGATATGTTATGCTTCTATGGCACACCCGCGAAGTAATGGGCAGGCCGAACATGCTAATGGCATAGTCTTACAAGGTATCAAGGCTAGGGTATTTGACCGACTACAACCATACACAACATGGTGGGTACAAGAACTGCTGGTCCTTTTAAAGTTCTTGCGAAGATCAATGATAATGCATACAAGATTGATTTGCCTGCAGATTATGGTGTGAGTGATGTGTTCAATGTTGCTGATTTGAAGCCTTACTTGGGTGAAGAAGATGACCTTGAGTCGAGGACGACTCCAAATCAAGAGGGGGAGGATGATGAGGGCATCACTTCTTTCGATACACACTTACAACCTCCACAGGTCCAAGGACCAATTACTCGCGCACGTGCCCGTCAACTTAATTGCTAGGTGAATGCGTTCCTAAGCTTACATGAAAATATTTCTATGAATGGCATCCTATTTAATTCTTGTGATGATTTTATTGTTATTAGGAACCTGGGAGAAGACCATGGAGAATAGCTCAAGAAGCCAAATATTAAAGTGGAGACAACAAGTGCAAGTAAATTCTTATTCCCGAGACCGATTCAGTTTCAGGCTGGGAGACAGCGTCAACTTCAAACGGCCATAACTTTTGATCCAGAAGGATTTACAGGGCCTACAAGAACTTGTTGGAAAGCTTATAAAGTCTACTTTCAGATGGTTTTGGTTTCACACCAAAATTCCTCCTGAGCTGTCCAGAATCGCCAAAACAAATTGTGTTATTTTTTCCATCCGAGTCAGTTTGGGCCTTTGGGTTTTATATTTGTGTCGTGGGCTAAACCCATGAGGAGTTCGCCCCTCACAGCGAAAACCCTCACCCTAGGACTTCCTAACTCATATATATTCAGTAGCCATCACTGTTTAGATGGGTTTTGCTTAGATTATTTAGTCTTTGAACAGTTTCGCCGTTTATCGGTTTGTGAAACCCCAACTTCGAGAGTATAATCATTCATTTGCAAGTTGAGTTGCAATCTTCCTTGTTCTTGCTTGTGTTTTTCGATTCGCATGCAGAGATTAGCCTTCGTGGCGAGGTCAACCAGGCAGCGCACGGTTGATAATGAGAGGAGACGTGGTACTGTGATTGCAGGGTTCGGGTCTTGGTGATCAGAAGGCGGATCGTGAGTGTCAATTTTTCACCAAATCGAGAGTTATCCTTACCTAACGGAAGATCGGGCACCCCGTGGCCATCAAGTGGTATCAGAGTGAAGGTTTCCCGTTAGGTAGTATCTTTTTCATCCCATTTTCAATTTTTGTTTCCTATACCTAGAGTTCAGAAATGCCACAAAAACAAAATTGTTAGTCATAGGTTTTTTTCCCTGTCCTACAACCACGTTTAGCCTTTTTCATAATTCTGTTTCAGAGTCCGTAGTGTTGAGTTTGTGTCCTAGGTTGAGTTCGGTTACTGGCTTAGATTGTGTTTGAGTCCAATTTGTGATCCATCCACCGCACCCCCTAGACAGCACCACCTGATCCCGAATCAGCCACCGAAACACTGATACGGAGGACCTTCCTTGAAACAGCCATAACTTTCGCATACGAACTCAGAATCAGGCAAATAAATAGTCTACGGACATCTACAAAAAATTTCCCATCCGCTACTCCCCCACTTTGTTGGGTTTGCTGAAATCAGATTTGCAAAATTCAGGCCGGAAAATAGGGTATCCGCACTTCAAAGTTCTAGCACGCTTTTTGAAGCACGCCTATGTATTTCTACAGGCCATACCTTATATTAGACTGAGCTGCCACCTTCCTGAGGTTGCTGTTCCTGTGCTCCTAGTTGAGAAAAAAAATCAGAAAAATAAAAGAAGAATAAAAAAAGGTGTGAAAGAAAAAAAAAAGAAAAAAAGAAAAGGAGAGGAGCACATAGGACACACCAGGGAGCCAGCTGTGTGTTGTTGTGTGCTATGTTTTTTGCCTTGTCCTTATTTCCTTGCTGCTGTCCCTTCCTACATGCTTGTCTCCCTTGTTTTATCACATCTGGTTTATAACGTGTTTAGGCCAGCAACTAGGACAAGTGCTTTGGATATTTATTCAGCATTACTATCTGTTATTGAATTGTGTGCCACTAACATTTTTGGGCCTCCCAAGCTCCACATATATACTTCTGGTCAGCATGGTCTCGACCCTTGCAATCGCTGGATCACGCCCTCAAGGTATCACAAACCAGCCACCGGTTGTACCATCCTTTGCTCGCTAGTCTCAGAACCTTGTAAGAGCTCAGTAAGGTGCTTCCATTTGCGAGTGTCCACTATCCTTTCATAGTACTAGTTGATAGGGATATTTCCTTTGTGTTTTCTCTATCTTCTTGCTAACAATGCCAAGGACCGACGATGAAATCTCGGAGTGCATTCTTCGCAGCGAGATGCAAGGCTAGATGGACCAGATGATGAAGGGGTTGAATGAAACCATTCTGGAGGGGGTCAACGCTTCTCTTGCCAAGCAAAACATAAACCACACGCTTGAGAGTCTGGACAGACGAGTAGCCACGCTAGCTAGGAGGATTGATGAATTGGAGACCCATCGGCCACCCTCCGGAGATGATGCCACGATGTATGATGACGATGGAGAGGTTGACCGGCAAGCGACACAAGATGCACGACTATGTCAACGCCTTCGCCGCAATCGTCAAGGTATGGGAGGAAACCACCAAGGGCAAGGTAACGATGATCCTTTTGCTAAAGTTAAATTTACCTTGCCTTCATTTTCTGGAAAATATGACCCTGAAGCTTATTTGGATTGGGAAATGACCGTAGAGCAAAAATTTAATTCCCATTTAGTTCCTGAAAATCATAGAGTTAGGCAAGCAACTAGTGAGTTCAAGGACTTTGCTATTATTTGGTGGAGTGAACTAGTTAAATCTGACCTAGAACCTGACACATGGGATAGACTAAAGCGAGCTATGTGGGGTAGACTTATTCCTCCATCTTTCAAACGAGATTTGCGAAATAAGTTGCAACGCTTAGATCAAGGAGAAAAATCTGTAGAAGATTACTTTCAGGAGCTACAAATAGGAATGTTGCGTTGTGAGGTAGAGGAGGATGAGGAGGATAAGATGGCTCGATTTTATGAGGGGTTGAGACATGAAATTCAGGACATTATTCAATATAAAGAATACAATTCTCTTAACCGATTGTTCCATCTAGCTATATTAGCTGAACAGGAATTGCAGGGAAGGCAGCCATTGAGAAGGAACAATTGGGGAAGCACGTCTACATCGAGGCCTTCCATTGGGCAAGGCAAAAGTGTCCCTATTCAGAGTTCTACGCCCTCCACCAATAGGGCACCAGCAGCGCCATCTTCACGAGCGACCGAGGTGAGCAATCTGTTCGCGTACAGGCACTCGCAAAAAGCGCATCATCGGTTGCTTCTACGGGAAGAACGAGGGATATCCAATGCTTCAAGTGCAAAGGGATGGGCCATGTGCAACGTGATTGCCCAAATCAGAGAGTTCTCATTGCTACAGATGATGGTGAGTACACTAGTGCTAGTGATGTTGATGATGAATTAGCGCATGGCACTAACAATGCAGGTAATGAAGACGAGAGCGATGAGGATGTGGAGCTCATAGGTGCGGAAGATACAAGCAAGTACCTGAGCATTGTAGCACAACGGGTGCTAAGTTCTCAAATGGAGAAGGCAGAGCAAAATCAGCGCCACAATTTATTCCAATCAAGGTTCGTGGTTCACAATAGAGCATGCCATATTGTCATTGATAGCGGCAGTTGTAGCAACCTTGCTAGTTTAGATTTGGTTGACAAGCTAGGTTTGCCTACACAACCACATCCACGACCTTACTACATCCAATGGTTCAACTCTTGTGGTAAGTTGAAGGTAAGCAAAGTTTTGAGAGTGTAATTTTCTGTTGGAAAGTACCATGATAGTACAAATTTTGATGTCGTGCCTATGCAAGCATGTTCTTTTCTTTTGGGTAGACCTTGGGAATATGATAGAGATGTGCTTCACCGTGGTAGAACTAACACGTACACTTTCACACATAATGTCAAAAAGATTGAGTTGCTACCAATGACCCCTGCTGAAATTTTGAAAGACGATATAGCGCGTGCTGAAAATAAATCTAAGTCTGAAAATCAGCAAGTAGCTAAAGATGTGTTTCCACCTAGAAAGGAGAAAAAAGAGCCACCTGCTAGGAAAGACACACTTAAGTTGAAAGGAGC
This sequence comes from Oryza meyeriana var. granulata, assembly GCA_003991445.1. Taxonomy (NCBI): domain Eukaryota; kingdom Viridiplantae; phylum Streptophyta; class Magnoliopsida; order Poales; family Poaceae; genus Oryza; species Oryza meyeriana. The sequence continues at coordinate 10,425 of RYFJ01002660.1, read as the reverse complement.
TTCCATGTTAGCTACTAAATCTGAGATTTTTGAGTTAAATGTTAATGAATCTATTTGCTATGCTTTGGTTTGCAAGGAAACTTTCTTTACACTAGAGGACTTGCCTCCTTCTTTGCCACGTGCTATTACTAACCTTTTGTAGGAGTTTGCTGATGTATTTCCAAGTGAGATACCCCCGGGGCTGCCACCTATGAGAGGAATTGAGCATCAAATTGATTTGATCCCGGGAGCTACGTTGCCAAACCGTGCGCCGTATAGGACCAATCCCAAAGAGACTAAGGAAATTCAGCGTCAAGTGCATGACTTGCTTGAAAAAGGGTATGTACGTGAGAGTCTTAGTCCTTGTGCTGTGCCTGTCATTTTGGTGCCTAAGAAAGATGGGTCATGGCGCATGTGTATGGATTGTAGAGCCATTAACAACATAACTATTAGATATCGTCATCCTATCCCTAGGTTAGATGATATGCTTGATGAATTAAGTGGCTCTGTTGTGTTCTCTAAAGTAGACTTGCGTAGTGGATACCACCAAATTAGAATGAAATTGGGTGATGAATGGAAGACCGCGTTCAAAACTAAATTTGGTTTGTATGAGTGGTTAGTAATGCCTTTTGGTTTGACTAATGCTCCTAGTACTTTTATGCCACTCATGAATGAAGTTTTACGCACTTTCATTGGTAGATTTGTGGTGGTTTACTTTGATGATATACTTATTTACAGCAAGTCTTTAGATGAACATAAGGAACATTAACGTGCTGTTTTTAATGCTTTGAGAAATGCACGTTTGTTCGGTAACCTCGCGAAGTGCACTTTTTGCACGGAGCGAGTTTCTTTTCTTGGTTATGTTGTGACTCCACAGGGAATTAAAGTTGATGAGACCAAGATAGAAGCAATCAAGAGTTGGTCAACTCCTACATCGGTTACACAGGTGCAGAGCTTTCTTGGGCTAGCTGGATTCTACCGTCGCTTTGTGAGAGATTTCAGCACCATTGCCGCTCCCATGAATGAGCTCACAAAGAAAGGCGTTCCCTTTTGATGGGGACAAGCACATGAAGACGCCTTCAATTTGCTTAAAGAGAAGTTGACTCATGCCCCACTACTCCAACTCCCTGACTTTGGTAAGGTTTTTGAGCTTGAATGTGATGCAAGTGGTATTGGGATTGAAGGTGTGCTTATTCAAGAAGGTAAGCCAGTTGCATATTTTAGTGAGAAGTTGTCAGGACCTAGTTTAAACTATGCCACCTATGATAAAGAACTGTATGCTTTGGTTCGAACATTAGAGACTTGGCAGCATTATCTATGGCCAAAGGAATTTATCATACATTCTGGTCATGAGTCTTTGAAACATATTCGAAGTCAAGATAAATTGAATAAATGACATGCTAAATGGGTAGAATTTATTGAGTCGTTTCCATATATCATTAAGCATAAGAAAGGCAAAGACAATGTGATTGCTGATGCTTTATCTAGGCGCTACACTATGCTATCTCAACTTGATCATAAAATTTTTGGATTGGACATAATAAAAGAATTATATGCTACTGATTTGGACTTTAAAGAACCTTATGATCACTGTCGAGAGGGGAGAACTTGGAATAAATATGTGTTGAATGAAGGATTGTTGTATCGAGCTAACAAATTATGTGTTCCTGCAAGCTCTGTTCCTCTTTTGTTTTTGCAAGAAGCGCATAGGTGGATTGATGGGACATTTTGGAGTGAAGAAGACAGAGGATGTGCTGGCCACTCACTTCTTTTGGCCAAAAATGCGGCGTGACGTTGAACGATACGTTGCACGATGCAGCACTTGTAACAAAGCTAAGTCCCGTCTTAATCCACATGGTCTTTATATGCCTCTACCTGTCCCTAGTGCTCCTTGGGAAGATATTTCTATGGATTTTGTTTTAGGATTGCCTAGGACAAAGAGGGGGAGGGATAGTGTCTTTGTTGTTGTTGATAGATTTTCCAAAATGGCACATTTCATTCCTTGTCATAAGAGCGATTGTCGGCGAAATGGGACAGGGGGTCCCACATGCCCTAGGGACGTGTGGGTCTTCGGCCACGGCAGATCCCCGGGAGGCCATCTTTCCACCGGCCCCGGGCTCGTCCCCGGGGCGGCATCGCTGCATCGGCCCCGGGCTCGTCCCCAGGGCGTTATCGCCATCGGCCCTGGGCTCGTCCCCGGGGCGTCGTCTATATTGGCTCGGCCCCGGGGCCTCATTGGCCTCGGGCCCGTGCCTTGCCTCCGGGCGCCATCAACTCACTCCCTGCCTGGGTGTTGACGCCGAAAATCGCCGGGATCCGTCCGGCGTCCTGCGAGCCACGCGAAGGCCTGGGAGATTTGCTTTACTCCAGTGCAGGTCCTAAAGTCTTGAGGTTCGTAGGCGTGCTAGTCAATTTGACCCAGCAATTGACAAGGAGATAAAGAAATTAGGTCACCGATCCAATCGGCCAGTAAACCGATACGGATTCCTTCCAACCGATCGCCGTTAGCTCTTGTATTAAAGGTAATGCCCGTGCCCAGGTCTTCGTGCCCGCGTCGGCCAATAAGCCGATAGAGTCTTCCTTCAGCCGATGGCGCCAACAGTGCTCGCACACCGGCTACGCCTGTACCCGGGCCCTTGTCTTCAACGTGCTCGCGTCCGGGTCCTTGTTGGTCCTTGTGTTCGGCTACCAGCAGTAATTGCACATCGGCTATCGGCAGATACGGGCTGATGTAGGCTCCTTGTGGCCGATGGCCGATGGCACCTGTGTATCGGCTATGAAACCGATAACACTATAAGCAAATAGATAATCTGTCAGTATAACATGTGCATCGGCTAGGAGCCGATGATAAAATAGATAAGCAAGATAGTAAGCCAGCCGACTACCGAGGAAACACATGTGCATCGGCTAGAAAACCGATGATAATATAGATGACCAAAACAATAAGGATAATACAGTCGGCTTTATAAAAAGATAACCTATCGGCTAGGTACTCCGATAGAACGTCGCATATACACCGATCGGTTTGACAAGGATAAATCTATTATTATCGATCTAGTAGTTCAGACCTAACTGATGCAGCACAGATCGATAATAGTAAAGGAACCTCAACAAGCCGAAAGACCTAATGCAACTGTGATGTAATAAGATAACTTACCGGCTATACATTCCGATAAGACGCTTGCGCAAAAACCATCAACCTAGCAGGAACGATTTATCGTTGGCAGTTCAGTAGGTCGGACCCAACCGATGTAGCACGAACTGATGATAAATCGCCCCTAGTAAGCTGATAAGATCTACGCACGCGTGATGTGGTATACCTGATCGGCCTAAGAGATCGAACCGAACCGATGCAGCCGTAGACAGGGCAGATACACCTGGGTAAGGGGTGACGAGTCTTACCCTCTCGCAGGAGTTCGGACCTAACCGATGCAGCCCCGCTCGAGAAGCAAGAACCCGTCGAAAGGGTGGCGATGCGCCGAAGTTTTATTGATCGAGTGATGATTTACAAGGTCCTCGGGCATACGTATATATACTCCGAGTTACAGGAGTCCTTATAGGACACGGTACATGATTTTCTACCTATAAAAGGAAAACTAACAAGCCCCGATCAGATACGAGATCAGGTTTCCTAAAAAATATTAAAACTACCTAATTTACAGATAAGGTAATTAACCGCCATAGCGTGAACTTCACGATCCCTTTCCATATTCGGCTTCTTCCAGATAAATCTTCATTGGCTGAACATAGTCCTTTCCTTAACCGAACATGATAGAAATCCGTGCCAAATTTTGGCGTTAACACATGCCCCCAATTTCGGAGTTTGTTATCAAACTTCGAAATTCTTCTTCTGTTTGGGCTTCAATATTCCTTCCTGGCCTCTTGAAATCGGCTTTCATGAGCCAATACCTTTTGTACTAGGTGTGCTAGGCTCTTGAAGTCTTCTAATGAAAATCTTTCCTTGATTGGAGCCACCAAACCTTGGAATGCTAACTCGGCCAGCTGTGCATCATCCAGACTTAAACTATAACATCGGCTTCTAACATTACGAAACCGCTGGATATATTCTGCGACCGATTCCTCCAGCTTCTGTATTACCGATGTTAAGTCTATCAAACTCATCTCCTGAATCCCCATAAAGAAATACTTGTGGAATTGCTTTGCCAGATCGGCCCAACCTCGAACTGAGTTATGTGGCAATGAAGAAAACCATGTAAAGGCCAATCCGGATAATGATAACGGGAAGAGTCTAACTCTCAAAGCTTCTACAGCCGATGCCTCTCCACATTGAGCCAAGAATCGGCTGACATGTTCCACTGTAGATACATCATCTTGCCCTGAGAATTTGGAGAAGTCTGGTACTCTGTATCGGCGCGGTAACGGAGCTCTATCAAACCAATCTGGATATGGAGGCCGATACATAAATATTTCCTCCTTCGGTCTTAAACCGAATTGTTCTCTTATCACCTCTGTGACTTTTGCTGATAAATCTTCTTTTGGATCTTCGCTGTGATAACGCAGAGGTGGAGTTGGTAGCCGATTCTGATTCTGATATTCCCTCTGATAATTGTACTCAGGAATAGCTTCTGGATAACTCTGTTGATGCCCCCCATAGTATGAAGTTTGATGATATCCTTGAGGAATTCCATCTTGTTGCCCCCCAGCCAGTTGAATCGGCTCTACCGCCTTCTTGATAAAGCTCTGTAATGTGTCCACCAATACCCTAGATTGATCGGTCAACGCACGATGAACTGCTTCATTAAACATGTCTTGAATTGGCTTTTGTGAACTTGCAGGCGATGTATGGCTTGATTCATCCATCAGAACAGGCTTTGAAAACTGTAATTTTTGAATCGGCCCTTGATCTGTCATACCGAAGGATTGTAGACAAAGCTTCTGAAACTCCACGATGTTCTGCTCCACTTGTTGTCTTTGTTTTTCGGTCAGGTCGTCCATTGTGACTGGAATCATATTGTCTGTGCTAACCTCTTTTCCAACCATGTTGAAGTTCTGTGTCCCACCGGGTCAAAAACGTGTTGATTCAGCCGATAGGATATACTGTGATGATATGAAGATCGTGTCCCACCGGGCGTGCCAAAAGCGTGTTGACGCCGAAAATCGCCGGGATCCGTCCGGCGTCCTGCGAGCCACGCGAAGGCCTGGGAGATTTGCTTTACTCCAGTGCAGGTCCTAAAGTCTTGAGGTTCGTAGGCGTGCCAGTCAATTTGACCCAGCAATTGACAAGGAGATAAAGAAATTAGGTCACCGATCCAATCGGCCAGTAAACCGATACGGATTCCTTCCAACCGATCGCCGTTAGCTCTTGTATTAAAGGTAATGCCCGTGCCTAGGTCTTCGTGCCCGCGTCGGCCAATAAGCCGATAGAGTCTTCCTTCAGCCGATGGCGCCAACAGTGCTCGCACACCGGCTACGCCTATACCCGGGCCCTTGTCTTCAACGTGCTCGCGTCCAGGTCCTTGTTGGTCCTTGTGTTCGGCTACCAGCAGTAATTGCACATCGGCTATCGGCCGATACGGGCTGAGTAGGCTCCTTGTAGCCGATGGCCCGATGGCACCTGTGTAATCGGCTATGAAACCGATAACGCTATAAGCAAATAGATAATCTGTCAGTAACCATGTGCATCGCTAGGACCGATGACTAAAATAGATAAGCAGATAGTAAGCCAGCCGACTGCCGAGGAAACACATGTGCATCGGCTAGAAAACCGATGATATATAGATGACCAAAACAAAAGGATAATACAGTCGGCTTTATAAAAAGATAACCTATCGGCTAGGTACTCCGATAGACTTCGCATAACACCGATCGGTTTACAAGGATAAATCTTATTATCCGATCTAGTAGTTCAGACCTAACTGATGCCAGCACAGATCGATAATAGTAAAGGAACCTCAACAAGCCGATAGACCTAATGCAACTGTGATGTAATAGATAACTTACCGGCTATACATTCCGAAATAAGACGCTTGCGCAAAAACCATCAACCTAGTGGATACGATTTATCGTTGCAGTTCAGTAGGTCGACCCAACCGATGCAGCACGAAAACTGATGATAAAATCACCCTAGTCAGCTGATAAGATCTACGCACGCGTTGATGTGGTATAACCCTGATCGGCTTAGAGATCGAACCAAACCGATGCAGCCGTAGACAGGGCAGGTACACCTGGGTAAGGTGTGACGAGTCTTACCTCTCGCAAGAGTTCGACCTAACCGATGCAGCCCGCTCGAGAAAGCAAGAACCCGTCGAAAGGGTGGCGATGCGCCGAAGTTTAATTGATCGAGAGATGATTTACAAGGTCCTCGGGCATACGTATATATACCCCGAGTTACAGGAGTCCTTATAGGACACGGTACATGATTTTCTACCTATAAAAGGAAAACTAACAAGCCCCGATCAGATACGAGATCAAGTTTCCTAAAAAATATTAAAACTACCTAATTTACAGATAAGGTAATTAACCGCCATAGCGTGGACTTCACGATCCCTTTCCATATTCGGCTTCTTCCAGATAAATCTTCATTGGCTGAACATAGTCCTTTCCTTAACCGAACATGATAGAAATCCGTGCCAAATTTTGGCGTTAACACTGGGGCCCACATGTCGGTCCCCGGCAGGCTCTGAACTAGCTCCCCAAATATTCGCATTAACGGTGAGGTGACAGGGCGCCTCCCGCCTGTCTCCCGACAGCATCCCGACAGCATCTCCAGGAGACAGCCGCTGTCACTTCTTTGTGCTCTAGCCGCCCGCAGCCAAGCGGCAAGGCGACCAGACCAGCCACCCTCGGCGGCCGAGCCGACAGCACCTTGACGCTCCAGCCGCCCACAGCAGACCATGCTCCGGCCGACCGTAGTAAGCAGAGTCAGGCGGCGACTGGACGTCCTCCGGCGCGGCGCGGCAAGGTGGCAGGTGCGTGCGTCCACGGCCAGTGAATGATAGCTAGCACTCTCAAACGATCTCGCACTGTGGACTCCCCTATATATAAAGGAGGATCCAAGCCACCCGGTGAAAGGACACACGGCACTGTAGGACATCTAACCCCCGGCTTTCTGCTCCTGAGCTCACACTCTCGCCACTGTTCTTCTTCCTCTGCACCGAGCTCCTGAGCTCGCCGGGAACATCTTGTAACACAGCAACCACATTCATCCCCACATAGCAAACACACAGGAGTAGGGTATTACGCTCTGGCGGCCCAAACCTGTATAAATCCTCCTGTCTCTCTTCCGTTCCCCCGACGTATACTTACACTACTTTGGTCGAGGTTCGGACGTCCGTTCCCGAAACGGACGTCCGAACCCCTCTGTCTCCCATCTCGGGCCCCTGGTTCCCGAGCGCCGTTTCTTCCTTCGTCTTCCCCGGTGCCCCGCGCGCTTACCACGGTTCGGACGGTCCGAACCTCTATCTCTCAGCCAGGGCCCTTCTTCTAGCGTCGATCCATCGTACTGCTGATCCGACTTTGGGTTTGGGGTGCGACTTCGCCTGAGAAACTACTCCCTGGCTGAATCTCAAAGGGGGTCTCCTGACTTCCCGCCGTCGAGGTTCCATCCTCCGACAGCTGGCGTGCCAGGTAGGGGGAGTTTCCTTTTCAGGTGTTACGCCGGCGACTCCAACACCGACGCACTCCATGGCAGGAGGCCACCGTCCGCGGGACTCTGACGAGGAGTCCGGCGACTTCACCCCTTCGGGTGGCGTTAGCCCGGGGTGGTAAGCCCCACTGCCTCCCTGTCTTCCAGGAGACGCGCCGCGCGAACCAGCGGGCTGAGCTCCACTCCTCGACGGCCCTGGCAGTGTGGCGTCGGCCCTTTCTCTCTCGGAAGGAACCGGCAAGTGCCCCGCCAGGTCTACCACGGCCTCATCCTTGAGGCGCGAGCGGAGGCGCCGCTCCACGGCGCGCCGTAACCCCGACTTCCAGCCAGCGTCACCACAGGGAGCTCTCCTGGCGGCGGAAGCCCTCATGCGCCACCCCCCGGCATTTAACGGGGGCGGGGCCGGAGAGACGCGCTGGCTCAAGAAGTTACCCGACCTCATAGGCGTGCCCATCGCCAGTCGCTGCCCACAGCAGCGCAGGACGTCTAGCGCGGGTCGGCACCCAGCCCCGAGTCCAAGCAGGCCCGGAGCATGGCGCCACGCCGCCACGCCTTGACAAAACAGCGGCCACGGCGACCTCCGTGATCGGCTGAACCAGGGGCGGTCCGACGAGGACGCCCGGGTCATGATGGATCGACAGCGCGAACGGCGGGCGGACGCCGCCACGCGTCCTGAGGTCCAGGCCTCCAGCTCCAACCTACTTACGGGAAACCATCATCTGTCGCCCGAGCCCGTTCTGTACGGCTCAGGTTGCCTGGCGCTCTCCCCAGGCCTCCGGCAAGTTCGCTGGCCGGCCAGGTTCCGGCCCAGCTTGCCGGAGAAGTATGACGCTCCTGGATCCCACGGAGTTCCTGCAAATATACACTATTGCCATCCTGGCGGCCGGAGGCGATGATCGAGTGATGGCAAACTACTTCCCCGTCGCTCTCAAAGCCCAGGCGCGCTCTTGGGTGATGAACCTCCCTGAGGGATCAGTCTACTCGTGGGAGGCCCTCTGCCACCAGTTCGTGGCCAACATCTAGGGCACCTTTCCGCGCCCTAGGACCGAGGCGGACCTCCATGCCCTACGCCAGGGCAGGGACGAGACGCTGAGGCACTTCCTACAGCGCTTCAGCCAGGTTCGCAATACCATCTCCCACATCGCTCCTCACGCGGTCATCCATGCCTTTCGCTCAGGTGTGCGCGACAAGCGCTTGCTCGAAAAGATGGGCACCCGCGACGTCCAGACTACGGCTGAGCTATTCAAGCTCGCCGACCTCTGTGCCCGCAAGGAGGAGGCTCGGGCGTGGAATGAGCCGTGCCCCGAGGCCCCTGACGAGGACCCCGAAGAATACGGTGAGTCCACACGCTCCGCGGCGCGTCGGGACAGGAGGAAGCGATAGAAGGAGAAGGCGGCCGCCGACGGCTTCACCCTGGCTGTTGCGGGCACCCCACGGTCCGACGACGCCCGCGGGGACAACATCACCGGCGAGGGGCCAAGGGCCGCACGCGCGCCGCCTTCGCCGGCAGCGGCCCAAAAGTGGTGCGCCGTCCACGAGACGGATTCGCACGATCTCACGGAGTGCCGCGCCGTCCAAAGCTTGGCCAAGCAGGTCAAGTACTTCCGGCAAGAGCCTTAGCAGGGCACGAGCCGGTCGGGACGATGTCGGGCGGCCGGCAGAAGGCAACGGACAGGCCGACCAACGGCCCAGCTCTGGGAAGCCCGAACCCAGGCCGCCTCGCCAAGGCGAGTGCGAGCCTTGGATGTGGCACCCGGAACAACTAAGCCCGGGCCTCCGGATCCCAGCGTATATCAAATCACATTCTAGTCGGGCCCCCCGGGTCCCGGGGCCCCTTGCCCGATAAGGGCGTAGCCCGGGATCCGCTTGTTGGGCCCGGCACCGTGCAGCCCGAACCAGGGCAGCCTCGCCAAAGCGAGTGCGGGCCTAGGAACGTGGCGCTCGGGACAACATCAACATTTTCATAACCAGATGGGGACCGATAACCCAGATAGCTTCGCCCTGGCGAGAGCGCGTCCGGAAGACGTCCCGACACTTTCCGAGCCCGGGAGAGATCGTCCCGATTCGCCCCTGGACACACATAGGGTACGGCTGCCCGGACTCCATCGGACGCGATGGCAAGTCCGGCGCGGTTCGTCCCGACTCAGTCTGGGCCTCCGGGTCCCGGACACACGAATAGGATACGCTGCCCGGACTCCATCGGACGCGATGGCAAGTCCGGGCGGTTTCGTCCCGACTCAGTCCGGGGCCTCCGGGTCCCGGTGTGATAGTCCGGACCACGCCGCCCTGATTCGAGCGCGAGTCCGGGCAGGCCGCTCCCGTTGCAGATCTTCTCCCGGTGTCAAGAGTCGCACCCTCGCAAGGGACTGAGCCCGAACACGGCCCCTGACAGGCCAGAACCAGAGAGCGTCCTCTGCTGCCCTCTGTACGGCGGGGCTCGTGCCCGCTCCTGCGCCGTGCCTCCAGTCATAACACGCGCGAGTTGATGTTGGCACGCACCAATTAATATTTCCGCAGGCAGCGCGAGCGTGGCGCCTCATCGTAGAGCGCCCCTCACCCGGCAAACAATATGGCCTATGACCTTACCTACCCGGGCCCGACTCTGAAAGCCCGACCCGGGGCGGCATCGCCACAAGGCGAGTCGTGCCTAGAACGTGGGCACCCGGAAGACCCTCAAGGGCAAAACGAGTACCGGACGGCATCACCTCGGCAAAGGCGGGTTCCGGAGAAGTTTGTCCCAAGTGGTCCATAATCCTTAGCCCGGGGCCCCGTGGCTAGGCGTTGTCACGAACGAGGCATCTCTCTCCAAATCACGAACATAAAATGACAAACGTCCGAAG